>NDGN011552345.1:0-14185 GCA_002564285.1 Tympanoctomys barrerae | reverse complement strand
TTGAACTCAGGACCCTGTGCTTGCCAGGCAAGTGTTTATTCTATTGAGCTATCTCCCTGGCCCACCTGATCTTATTTTTAAGAAAGGGTCTTGCTGTGTAGTTCAGGATAACCTCAAACTCACTATGTAATATGAGTTGGCTCAAACTCATGGCCACCTTCCTGCCTCAGCCTCTCAAGTCCTAAGATTATAGGCATGCACCACATGCCTGGCATGATACAATGTCAAGAAGGAATAAAAAAAATTTTTTTGATTTCCAGTACCCACCAAAAAAAGGAAGAAAAAAAAAATCAAGCAATGGAAACATATAGAAGGAAATGCTAACAAAGGGGCTCTATTTTATTTAATTAATTTATTTATTTATTTATATGTACTTAGCACAGAGTCTACAGGGTCTCACCACAATGATTAGACTTGTAGTGATCCTCTTGTTTGCAGCTTCCCAAGCGCTGGGGTTACAGGTGTACATCACTACGACCAGTCTCAGTTGCCAGTCTTAGCATGCCCCGGAAACAGGACCAGCACGGCAAAGCACCCCATGGCAGGGATTGAATCTAGTCCCTGTACCTGCCTAAGTGGCGCTTTGGTCCGCTGAGCTATCAGGCCAGCCCACAAAGGAGTTCTGTAAAGGGTACTTAAGCTACTTCATTGTCAGGCTATTTCAATTGGCCACCAGCTCCAGGCCTTCTGTAGTAAAACATTTCCCTGGGATGCTCAGCTCAATTCCTGGCTCTCAAGCTGACCCAAAAATTTCTGAGTAAATGGGGCTTCATTTGAAAGCAGAAGTATATGCATGGAATAGCTTATCATGGCTGAAAGTGTATGATAGTTATAAGGTCCCAGATATTCTGCTACAAAGGGATATAAAAAAACTGACAGACACCCTCACCTACCTCTTAAACCATCCAGCAAGGTAGATGATGGCTGAGGAAGGAGATGGAAGACATAAACAAGGCCTATGAAAACTTGGCATATGGTGAACCAGGGCACTATAGTATGACCAAGTCTCAGGTCACTGTCAATGAAAGGAACCCTGCATATTCTGGAATGAGTTATTTTCTTATTTTAAATCTTCTTGAATAGAAAAGCAGACATATACACAACCTGTGAAAACCACAGAGTGCATCTCTATACACTCGGGAGAAGTAATTATGGTAATCAAGATGAAGCCCAGTTTATGTATCAGTGCCATGGCATTCCCTAACCCATCCAATACCGAACAGCCCTGAAGTAAGCAGTCCACACATCATATCCCTTTAGAATGCTACACCAGGAGCAGCAGTTAGGAGGTGACTCAGTCCAAGGAAAAGGAGAGGAGGACATGGGGCAAGTCAGAGGGGGATGCTTGTTTGGACAGAGGGGCAGACCAAGAGCTGTACCTGCAGTTAGACTAGCCCCAGCCAAGAGTGAAGCATGAGTATGAATGGGCACTGTAATGAGCCTGTGGAGGCCCTAACACAAAAGTGTTGAAAGGGGAGCCGGGGAGATGGCTCAGTAAAATAAGCGCTTCCTTGGCAAGTGCAAAGGTCTGAGTTCAATCCCTGGTCCTGCCAAAATAAAATTAAATTAAATTAAAAAGTGCTGAAAGGTGCTCATTAGGATGGAAATAGCAGAAATAGAGGAGCGGTGCTACTCCACATGCCAATAGGGCAATCAAGTAAGGCAGCTAGCTAGCTTTGACAATCAAGCGTTCTATGACCCAGGGGAATGGAAGTGAAGAGAAAGCACAGGGTTCCTGTCAGGGAGCTAGCCAGGCTACCATTCATAAAGGGCCCTGGGACCCAGCCAAAGAAGACAGTCATCCCCACAGTGGCATAAGCCAGGTTATTTCCTGTAGGAAGGAAGGGACCATTAGAACTTGTTAACTACTGGCCAGGGAGATGGCTCAGTGGAATAAGCGCTTCCCTGGCAAGCACAAGGGCCTGAGTTCAATCCCCTGTTCCGCCCAAAAAAAAAAAATAGAACTTGTTAACTACCTTTAATATCAGAAGGAGGAAATGCAACGTGGTGATGACAGTATGAACCAGCAGGAGGTGACAGTGTTTCACAACATTGCTCTTGTAGTACTAGGGTCTCAGATATGAGAGTTGAACCACTTCTGTATGTTCCCAACCCTGCCCAGATACAGGGGATTCCTGGCACCTGACATAATTAAAGCACAGAGAAAACAATACATGTTTTTCTCTGTGGGTTTCTCAAAGCTATGGATGTCACAACTGGAGAGAGGGTGGGAATAGGGGTGGGGAGAAAAGGGAAAAGGAAGCTACATGGTTCTCAAGGCCATCTATGTGGGATGGTCACCACCTTACTATGAAGCTCACCTCTCTGACTTCAGAGGCTGTTGTACCTTTGACTAGGTGTGCAAGGACTTCCTTCAAGTCCAATAGGCCTGTGTGTCCATAGCCAAGTAGTATGTTTAAGACATATCAGAGTGTGCTGTTTTAGATTCTTTTCTCACTGGACTATTCTGCTTGTTAGCAGGACCTTTGAGTGTGTACATACATGGTGGGATGGGGGAATCTCTATCTCTGAAGCCCCTATCTAGTAACAGGCAAAGGGTTACAAACTCTCTAAAGACCGTGGCAGCCCCACTTACCCAGTGTGGAAGGTAGCAGATACCTTCATCAGCCACAAATTCCAGCACACCACAGTGTGTCATGCGGTCAGAATTCTTATTGGTCAGTTTGAACAGCATAGGGTAGGTAATGTTAAGTCGGCCTAAGAAGAACAAAGATGTTATGAGGCTTGGTTCAGGGTACCCTGAGGCAGAGCTCCTGTGAAGGACAGAAGCCCAGTTCATCTAACACTTCCTTGGAAGAAGCCTCCTCACTACTCAGAGGCTTTTGTTCCCCATACTTGAGTATTTGTTCCCCTGAAGTTCCTGCCTCCCAACAAACTCCTTACTGCTCAAGGTGTCAAGTGATGCATCCCTGCTTAGAAGAACACACAGAATAGCTGAGAGGAGCTTGGGAATGTTGGTGACTCAGTAATGTAGCACTGGTACCAACTTGACATTGTATAAGCTAAGCAGCCACTCTGCTACTGAGCTATATCCCCTACTGTAAAACCACAAATTTAAAAACAGGCTCATATATTTGTCAGTAAGTTAATTGTCAATCATGTGCTAGACAAAAATCCCGAGTCAGGAGTTTCAAATTGAGAAAATGAGAGAAATCAGACATACACTCCCAGGTGCTACAGGTGCTATGGAAAGAGCAGGGTGGGAGGGGGAAATGCCTGGCCTCTTGCAGACCTGGTTCTTCAGGCCACTGGGCAGGCAGGCTAGGGAAGGAATCCAAGTAGAGTGGCCAGAAATAAGCAAAGGCATGCAAGGGAAGAGCCCAGGCAGTTCATGGAAAAACAGAATGTTGGGCAAAACAGGCTAGGGATGGGTGTGGAAATAGGAATGGAAAGGGAGACTGGGATATCATGAAAGGCAAAACCAATGTCTGGGCCCAATAGGCAATATGGGCTAAGCAAGGTCATGATGGCATGTTCCTTCACTCCACTGGTTAAGGAGGGAAGAGCTGCATGGAGGGCAGGAGCTGGCAAATAGGACTGCTGGGACAGAAGGGAAGGCTATCCATGGGAGGTAGGAAACTATGGGAGAGGCAACTGAGAAGGTACTGATGGGGACCACGCCTTCTATTCTTACTTCCAGCAAGCTGGAAGTTGATCCACAGCTGGCCTGTGGTATAATGAGTCAGGCTTCAGCCAAGGATCCAAGACTGACACTGCTGGAAGAGGCTCTGATGTCCCCAGTCCATGACTCCCAAACTGCAATGTGTGATATAGATTTAAAAAAAAAAAAAAGTACCTTAGGACTCCTGTACTGCCCACAAAAAACAGAGGAGTGACCCTGTATTTTGTACGTTAGGACTCCCTATATGATCTTAGCTGACATAACCCATTAAGTTAAGAGAATTAAGTAACATTTATCTAATCTTAATCCTAGTGATCCAGTCAATAAGTCTCTTTGGGACACTTGTATTAAGGGTCACACCTGGAGCCTAGTTCTTTCAGTTCATCCTGAAAACAAGGCCCGTCTAGAGTGCTGTTCCCTCTTAATGACAGGTCTGTGCACATTACTACAACTGTGAGCCCCATGGCTCCGTCCACTGGCCACTTGCTGCTGAGTTAAGGACTCCACTGGGTAGGGCCACAGCTCAAGAGTTGCCTCCTTCTTCAGGATTGAAATCAGATGGGCTTGGTTTATTTATATTCATGCTACAGCAGCTCCAATGCACAAGAGCTGTGGATGTCTCTGGCTAAGGAGGACACCACTGAGGTCCAAAGAAGCCAAGTCAGTAATTTAGATTCAGGCTGGGCAAGAGGCAAAAGCTAAACATAGTGACACCACAGCTAGCACTTGTTCTCCACCAGCCAATACTGCCCCCATTACTATGTCCCACAGAAGGAATTCAAAGGAGAAATACCTCCAAGTTTTAAAAGGCAAGATTGGAGCTGTCCATTGTGGTTCTCCATATTTCCAGAACAGGATTTCTTGGTTGCTCTCTTGAGATAAGGGTTTCGGGGAAAGAAAGGAAGTATATGGTTGGACCTGGGCTGCTGGTGTTAACAGATGAGAGCATAGCAAATTGAGAATGAATGCTCAAATCTTTAACCTGCTCAGGATGCAATGGCACATTTGGGGTGAGAAATATGGGTACAAAGCTCAGGAAAGATGTCTGGAGAAGCAATGAGGCAGTCTTGCACTGTCCTCTTGTGAACCAACCATTTTGTCCTTCAGAAGGAAAGCTCGTAAGACCAGCCAACAGCATGAAACACATCAGCACTATAGAGCACTTCATCCCAGTACCTTCATTCAACTCTGACAGATTCAGTTGGGGGTAGTTCACAGAGAGGAACTCCCTTCACAAAGGGAAGACTTCAAGGGCTTATTGCAGTGGGAAAGTTGAGTGCTCACTGGCCTAGGCCTACACAGGTCACCCTATCCTGGCACATATACCTGGTTCTTCCAGTTCAACACTTGACCTCCAAGGATGAATCTTGACCAGATGTGAACAAAAGTCACCCATGTGTGTTTACATGCATGGAAGAGCCTGTATTACAAAAGTTCTCAAGTCACTTGGAAAATACTTACTGAGCTGATCGAGGGCTGATGGTGGCATAATTACTGTGGAAAGAATATTTGAGAAATTTAAGAAGATAAAACTCAAAAAGATAGACTAAAGGCAAGGGGCAGTTTCTTTCATATTTAAAAGTTTTAAGCAATATTTTTAGGCTAGACAGAATTTCATAGTGGTGTTTTTTTTTGTTTTTGTTTTTTAATAAGACTTTTCAGTTTTTCCTTAAAGTGATTTTTTTTTCTTTGCATTTAGTACAGGGTCTCACTGTGTAGACTGAACTTGTAGTGATCTGCCTGTTTCTTTTTTGTTGTTGTTGGCGGAACTGGGGATTGAACTCAGGCCCTTGCACTTGGCAGGGAAGTGCTCATTCTACTGAGCCATCTCCTCAGCCATAATGGTCTTTCTTAACAAGTCTTACTTAACATGATTTATTTTAAGGGACTGAATGTTTCTTCATCACAAATCTAATCATAATTAGCACTCTACTCCTACCACCTCCACCCAATCAGTGAGTCTGAGACACAAGACATTTTTACTAATAAGGATAGCTTCTGGTGCTCACATGCCAAGTATGGGCTGGGCAAGGGTACAAGTTTCATAGACTTTTAGCAGGGAAGGTTACTATTCAAAATAAAAACAGGGCGTGGTGGCACACGCCTGTAATACCAGCACTGGAGAGGCTGAGACAGGAGGATCGGTACAAGTCTGAGCTGCATAGCAGACCCTATACCAAATAAATAAAAGATCAAAATAAAAACAAGCACATACTCTTCCCTCCTTTCTCCACATCTGACCTGTCATTAGGCCCTGCGAGCATGGACACAGAGAAGCAGCGGTATTGTGTGGAGAAGCGGTTCTGGAAGACCCGGGGAATTGGGTGGTCAAACATGTTGAAAGAGAACTAGAAGAAGGAAAAAAGACACTGGCATTAGAACAAAACAAAGACACATTTATTTTTATTTTTAGTGGTAGGGTTTTGCTATGTTGCCCAGGTTAGTTTTAAGTAGCTGGAACTATCTATAGGTGAGAGCCACTGTGCCTGTCACAAATATACATTTCTTTAAGCCAAAATATGACCAGGTCATTAATACTGCTGAACATGGTTGAAGAACACAATGTACTAAAATCCTGATTAACCACAATGTTCCTGTATCTTCAGCAGTATTACACTTCAAATTCTTTCTGCTCTACCCAGACTCATCCCTTGGATATAATTCTATTACCTTTAGGCAGCACATCTTATTAAAATATAAAGCTGGCTATACAACAGCTACCCTTATTTTTTTCAGAGCCGCTCCTATACTCAGGATCAAGGTTACACCTCCTGCACACACTGCAGACTTGTTACTGACCATCTCAGTTACCAAACCTGCCATGCTCCTACCTGGACTAATTCTTCCACTTAGAACTCATTTCCTATCACCATTAATTAATTAACTAATTAATCTTATACATTTGGTACAGGGTCTCACTACGCAGCTCAGACTCATAGTGATCCTCTTGTTTTCAGCCTCCCCAGTGCTGGGATTACAGGCGTGCACAACCATGTCTGGTCTTGGTGGCCAGCTTGGCACAATAGAGGACAGGGCCAGCAAGCATGTGGTGCTGGGGATGGAACCTCAGTCCTTGTGCTTGCCTAAGCAGGTGCTTAGACCACTGAGCTATCTCACCAGCCCACCATTAACTTAAAACACATTTATTGATAATTATCTATTTTTAGTGAGTCCAATTATCTGCCAGGCTCTGACCTGGACACTAGGACAATATAATCCTAATGGTGAGGCTGGGGAGATAGCTCGGCGGTCTAACTGCCTGCCGGTCAAGCACAAGGACCCAGGTTTGATCCCCAGTACCACATGCCACGCCAGCCCCGAAACTGGGCATAGTGGGGCACACATGTAATCCCAGCACTGGGAAAGCTGAGAGAGGAGGATCACTATAAGTCTGAGCTATGTAGCAAGACCCTGTACCAAGTAATAAATAATTAAAATATTAAAATATAACCCTAGTGGTGTTTGTTTACTAACACAGCAGATACTACCTCTGCCCAGGTAGACCTGATGTTCAAGAGAGATATATAAAAGGGAACATGTCAAGTAGTTTTAAGACAAGAAGCAGGATAAAGGAACACAGGGTTCCTGGCAATGATATTTTGACAAGTCAGGAAGGGACTACCTGCAGGGAGACCTACATTCCATGGGGAGGAGTAGGAAGGAAACAGGAAAAAGCATTCCAGACTGCACTCCTTCCCCTGGCTTTCAGTTACCATCCTTTCCTTTCTCTAGGAGGCCTCCTTTGCTCTGCCCTGGGTCTGTGCTTGTGCCCCTCTAGCAAGTTTTCACAGCATGCAGCAGTTATGAATGTTGTGCTACAGTATGATGCTTTTTCACATCAACAAACAAGGTCGAGACATATAAAAAGATCCTGGCTCTTAACCTATGGACTAAGAGCAGGCTTGACAATATGTTATAGATCAACTTGGGATTTTTCTCAAAGTACTTCAAGTACTATGACATTTGACAAGAGAATATAAAAATCTTGTAGTAGGATATATATCCAAAAGAACTGAAGGTAAGAACATTCCTGCTCATAACAGCACTATTATAGTAGCACAAAGTGTCAGGGATATAGCTCTGCAGCGTAGCGCCTGCCTGGCAAGTGTGAGGTCATCAGTTTGATTCCTGGCACACACACAAAAGTAAATATACTAGCACAAAGTGGAGGCAACTCAAATGTCCACTGACATGAATAAAGAAAATGTTTTATATATATTCAGTGGAATATTATTCAGCCTTATACAGTAAGGAAATTCTGTCACATGGATGAGCCTTGAGGACATTACGCTAACTGAAATACAACAGTCATAAAAGGACTGACAGCTAATGGTCCCACTCATATAAAATCAAGACAATAAATTAAATTCACAGATACAGGAATTGAGGTTGCCAGCGTCTGTGAAGAGGTAAAAATGATGAGGAAAGTACCTAATGACAAGTAGTTATACTCGTGATTACAAAACTAGGCAAGCTGCACCTGCTATTTCCCTAAAATGACATTCATCATTACCTAGAGCTCTAGCACGGCAATTTTCAATCATTTTATCTCTCTTAAGCGCCATATCCAACTTAATCTCACATAAAAGCACAACAAATGAAACTCGTTCTGGTGACTGAAGCCAGAGGAGTGGGCACCTCATTAAAAATCCTCTCATGAAACCACTCCATCTAAGCCATTTCTTCTCTTCCAGAAGTGAAAGAGGAAAATGTACAAAAAGTATACAACATCCTTAACAGGCCACCTCCAGTTCATTTTTCTAAGAACCCGACTTGTTCCTCCCAGTTCACTTCTGACTCCACATTTTACTTTTCATTCCTTTATTGCAGCCAGACAGTCTTGGCTTCAAATCTCGAGAAGCTCCTCACTTTTGTGACCAGGAGTAAATTCTCTCCCAAAACTTTAGTCTTCTCCAGGGTAAGATGGCAATAACCATCCTTGCCTCCAGGAGGATTGTGGAGATTACAGGGGATAAAATGTGCTGAGGGAACTACAGGCACGGCAGAAACAGGCGACAGAAAATATTAGCTACGCTTATCACTACCGAACAAAATACAACTATGTACATTCGAAAGCACGAACCCAGATGCACAGAGCTGACCGAACTGGTGCAAACAGTTGGAAGTCCTCCACGCCCACGCGGATTCCTCATCTCCATCCTCGTCAACTTTATTTATTTATTTATTTTTTTGTACTAGGAATCGAACTCAGGACCTTGAGCTTGCCAGTTAGGCACTGTGCCGTTGTGCTGCTATACCGTCAGCCCCCAACTTTCTAGTTAATTTTCGGATTATGGAAACCTGTTGCGTGTCGAGGACTTCTGAGACATTTGGGTGGACAGAAACGTATGCTCTTCCCTACACAAAAGGAGCTCAAGCCCAGCTAAAAGAGAAAATGTAAATCATAGTCCAAAGTGGAGAAAAACAAACGAAGTTCGTGGTCAGCCGTCCGGCTCACGCCACAAGCGCCTGGGACTGGCAGGCGGGCCGGAGTCAGGCCCGGGTGACTCGGCATCTGCCCCGCCGACCCGCCCCACCTCCCAGGGCACTGGTTAGTGCACTAATCTAATTCATAGCTCCCGACTACTGCTCAGCGGCGCTTACCATTATGGACACCGCTTCGTAGACGCCGCTTCTCTCAGGGACGTTAGGATAGGAACCCAGCGGTAGCTCTCTACAACCACTGCAGTCGCCTCACAGAAATTCAGACCTTCTGGAACCTCACCGGAAGTACCCGATCTGAGACCCACAGAGGGGGAGCAGAGGTTGTCGAGTGTAAACGGAAAAAGCCAGGCGAAGACCTTGGACATAAAAATTACTCAACATAAGCATTAAAATATATTTAAGTAATTTATTTGCCTGTTTAAAGAAAGTTTTAAAGTTAATTTAAAAATTTTTGGAAAGTACTCACCTCAAGATGAACTTGGTAGGGTCCATTCCCTTTACTGACTACATTACCCAGAAAGCATCTAGAGCCTTCCGGCTTTTGGTTTCGACATCTTGGACTCTGGCGGAAGTAATCTATGCACCCATCTTCAAACCGAACCAGAAATCTATTGAAAATTTAAAATGCCGTCCTCAACCCAACGATAACTAAATTTGATTTACTTCTGGGAGTATATTTTCCTCAAAGTGCCCAATGTGAAACTGCAGGCTTTTTCTTCCCAAAGTAAAGATGTCCGCCGAACGTGAGGTTTCTGGGTAAATGAGAGTCAGAGTTGAAGGTAGCAACCTTATTTGTGTCAACCCCCGGAGATTAAAGTAATGCTTATTCGGGGGAGTTTTACAGCTGTGAATGGTGAAACGCTAAGGCCCACCCCAATATAGTCCAATCAGAAAGGAGGAAAGTTTGGGAACTTAGAGGCTATTGGTTAAAGTCTGAGCCAATCAGAGGAATCATGATTTGGCGGGAGTCTTGACCCCTGGTCCAGTTCTTGGGATTTCAGTACAATCGCTAGGTGACCAGCCTCAGAGGCTATGTTCGTGTCCGATTTTCGCAAGGAGTTCTACGAGCTGGTCCAGAGCCAGGTAACTCAGCGCAGGACCCAGGCCAAAGCCTTGTCTTGTGGGGAAGGGATGAGGGGGTATGGTGGTCTGGAGGTTGGGGTGCCGCCAGGGTTTAGGTCGCCGCGCTCAACCCATCCACTTTTCTCCCAAACAGAGAGTTCTTCTCTTCGTGGCTTCGGACGTGGACGCTCTTTGTGCTTGCAAAATTCTTCAAGTGAGCTCTGAGGATCTAGGAGGGTGGGCCAGGGCGTGAAGTGAGGGGAACAGCTGGCTTGAACAGAGGTGGTGGGTGTAAGGTGGGTCTAGGTTGAGAGCTGAGAGAAGGGGGTGAGAGGAGAGAGTCGGGTTAGGTTACCTTCTTGTCTGGACTGTGTTGGGGGATAGAGAAGGGGAGTGTAGAAGGCGAGATTAGGATTTTTACAAGAAGTCAGGCAGAAAAACTGACTTCACTTGGAAGGACTTTGGTTAAATGTGGGGTTTGAGAGAGGAATTTTTGACAACTGAGATATAGCAGTATCAGCATCAGTGGTGGAAGTGGAATAGTCCCTTGTCTGCTAGGGAAGGTCGTTAGTTTGATTCTGAATGTGGTGCATTTTTACATTGAACGTGGATCAGGAACTTCTCAGAACATTTGAAGTTAAGATGGATTTTGGCAATTTTCACAAATTCAGCAAAATTGATGAACTGTACATTGAACATGTACATCCCTACAACCTAGCTTTTCCCATTAATATTTAGTAACTTTATCTTGTCACATTATTTTCCCTCAGAGCCTCTAGTATTTTTAAAACCCTTTTGTGTATTTCAAAGTAAAGTGTGGGGATACTACGACTACAAATAAGATAAACTTGAAAATACTCTCCATTCCAGGCTCTGTTTCAGTGTGATCATGTGCAATACACCCTGGTTCCAGTTTCGGGGTGGCAAGAACTTGAAACTGCATATCTTGAACATAAAGAACAGGTAGGAAAGATGCAATTTAGAATAGTTCAGCTATTTCTTTTCTTTTCTTTTTTCTTTTTTTTTTTTTTTTTTTTTTNGATCAGGGTTTGAACTGGGACCTTGCACATGCCAGTCAGGTGCTTATGCCACTGATCTGTCTCTCTGGCCCTAATTAGGTTATTTCTTACTCAATTACAATCACTCAATACTTAGTATTTTTTCCTACTTTCAATAGGTTGATTGAATAATTTCAACTTCATTAGGCAACATGGAATACAAAAGCATGCTATATAATATTGATGACTTCAAATTAAGGATACAGAATTGACAAAATATTGAATCTAGGCAGCACTTAACTTTGAAATATGTTTGCAGAAATTTGCTTGTAAAATGCTTAGAATTTAGCAATTTTTAATGACTACATTAAAATTATTTCAGAATACATCACTATTTTTTTCTCTTTAAGAACATGTATTCTAGTTTTCAACTTTAAATTTAATATTTTTAAAAATTATTTATTTATTTGGTACAGGGTCTCACTACACAGCTCAGACTTATAGTAATCCTTTTGTCTCAGCCTCCACAGTGCTGGTATTACAGGCATGCACCACCACATATGGCACACCTGGGGTTCTGGGGCCAGCACAGCATGCAGTACTGGGGATCAAACCTGGGTCCGTGTGCTTGCCAGGCAGGCACTGAGACCACCTGAGTTATTTCTCTAGCCTTCAACTTTAAATTTAAAATTTAAAAATGAGTATTGTTCCTTTGGAATTTAAACAGCAGAAGCCAGGACTCCTCCTACTATACATGGAGCCAAGGAAGAGATGAGATATTATGGGCCACCTAGTAAGGAGCTGGGGCATGGAAGAAGGTCCTGGCTACTTCTAGGACTGTTCTGGGAGAGATAAATTCTCCCATGGAGTTTTGATGATAACCTGTGAAACTTGTGCCAGTTGGGTATTTCTAAGGACAGGTTTTGCTATAGTGCTAGAGTATAATAGAAAACTTACTATTTAGATGCTCATAAAGTATGAACTGCCCAAGATGTGCTAAAAATTGGAATCTGTACAACACTATAAGCACAGAAAGATGCTGCAGTCCAGATATACCAGGAACTGAAGAGGACCCATTGTATGTTTGATGTCAAGTTCTGCTCCTTACAAGTTTCTTGACCCTGTATACAAGATTTGGGTTTGTTGAACTCCACTATGCTTTCAGAAAGTGGGGAAAACAAGAGAATCTACTTCATAGTGTCACCTTGGAGAGGAAGTACCCATAGAGTTTGTTTACGCACTTGGCACAAGTCACCCTTGGCTATTTTTTGAGGCTCTTGCTAGTACATCTGGGCCTTCCTATACGTCAGTGGCTTGCTGTGTCTTAGCAGACTCAGAAGTCTAGTGTGGTGAAGGGGAAGGGACCTCCTCAATACAATTATTTTACAGTATTTCCCTTCTTTTTTCAGTTCCGCTATTTTATTCTTATAAACTGTGGAGCTAATGTAGATCTACTGGATATCCTTCAACCTGATGAAGATGCTATATTCTTTGTGTGTGATACTCACAGGCCAGTCAACGTTGTGAATGTGTACAATGACACCCAGGTACCTGGGCCTTTGGGGCTTTCCCTCTTGTGTCTTATCTGCTCAACCTATCTGTCCCTTTTTATGCCTTGTATAATGTCATATCTGACCTTCTTGGTGAAGCATGTGTCCAGTCCCCCTGCATGATTGTGGATAGCCTGACTATGAGAGCCTAGTTCTTGTGTGTCTCTGATGATTGATATGGTACCTAGCCCTTGGATAGTGCTGAATGCAGTTATGGGATTTGCTTGACTTAAGAGGTATCAGGACCAGAACTTTGTGGCCTGAAATTACTCTATGGTGCTTATTCTTTGAAACCCTGGACATCAAACACAGACCTAGTGCTGAACAAGTGAACTGAACTTTTCTGGACTTAATCTTTCCTACCTACCAAGGTGTGAGATGCAGATATTCTCATGGGAGGAGCCTTTCCAGGAGAAGTTTGCCTGGAATTGGTTTTAGAGATAAGAGTTGTATTCACTTTGGAGTCCAGTCTGTCTTAGTTCATTTTGTAGTGCTATAAGCAAATATCTGGGACTGGGTGTCTCATAAAAAAAGAGGCTTGGTGTTGTGACACTTGCCTTAATCTTATCATTTAGGAAGGTGAGGCAGGCAAATTGTAAATTTGAGGCCAGCCTGAGCTGCATAGTAAGTTGAAGGCCAGAATGGACTATATAGAGAGACCTGGTCTCAAAAAAACAAAACAAAAACAAATAAACCCAGATTTATTTAGCTCACAGTTCTGGAAATTTAAGAGCATGGTGCCATTACTTGCTGGGCTTGGCTATAATGAGGTCCTCATGGTTGGTATCATATGAGAAGGAAAGACACTGAAGGAACAAGGGATTGAGTAGTATCACATACTGAGATAGGAAGAAAGAGTATAAGCTGAGACAACTTTGAAACAACCCATGCTTGCAGGAAGAGACCACTCCTACGGGACCTGACCCATTTCTCAGAGACAACATTAATCATAGCAAAGACCAAGCTTCCAGCATGCGTGAGTTTGACTATGGGAACAAAGCATAGCAGCATCTTCACACCCTTCATCAGCATCCAAGTTGTGGAACATTCATTTTGTTAATATATGGCATAAGAGAGATCTGTTTTTCTGGACTTAAGTAGGCTGTAGGTGGTTTTCAAAAAATTGTTTTCAGGTTTTCATAATTTCTGCATACCATGTGGTACACTCCAATGCCTCACTGAGTGACAGTGAGAACAAGGAAATGCCTAAGACATCTGAACTCTTCTCAGACAGGTGGTTATATGTATAAACAAAACACTTGAGTCAGCTAACTGGAAATGATAAAGATTCTACAGGAGAAAAACGTATGATGAACAGTTTTTCAAGGAGAGATGAGAGGCTTGATTGCTTTTCTGCTTTATTTTTTATTTTTTAGAAATAATTTTGAGAAGCAAATAGCAATAAGACAGTTTCAAAATTAGTAGATTAGTAGGACAGTTTCAATAATTAATACATTGCATATTGTTGTCTTCTCAGTGGTTATTCA
>NDGN011552344.1:5180-22734 GCA_002564285.1 Tympanoctomys barrerae | reverse complement strand
AATAACCACTAGGAAGAGAGTATGCAATGTGTTAATTATTGAAACTGTCCTACTGATTTGATTCAAAGCTGTCTAAAAAAGACTTTAAAATTTAAAAAAGGAATAAAATTAAAGACAAATATCTTTATAAAAATACATATGATAGGCAAAAAAGCAAAGGCTTGCTGAAGGAATATACCTTCTCACACTGATTTCTCCCTAGAAATCCACTTTGTAGAGTTGAGGGAAAAGAACTGTCTATAGGACAAAAACAATAGCAGAAAATAACATTAAAATAAGCAAGACAATTACCTCTGACCATCTCTAAAGGGAGAATCTGAAAAATGTAATTTACCACTGGAAATTTCACTCAACGCATTTTTTTTTTGCACCACTTCTTAAAGGGATATGAAGTAAACACTAGATTCTGCAGGCATTAGAGTCTCCCAAAGCTCAATATCATTCAGAATCTGGTAGAGGGCCAACTAGATAACTCAGTGGACTAAAGCACCTGCTTAGGCAGTGGCAGGGGTTCCATCCCCAGTGTGCTGTGCTGGCCCCACCCACCACTGGGGCATGCTGAGATAGCTAATGAGATTGGGCATGATAGCACATACCTGTAATCCCAGTGCTTGGGTGGCTGAAAGCAGGAGGATGACTACTAGTCTGGTCTATGTAGTCAGACCCTGTAGACCCTGTGCTAAACACATAAAAAAAACATGGTAGAGTAGGAGTTCGTTGCAACAGAGAAATGAAACTGGACAGAGTTTTTCTTTTCTTCTTTTCTTTTTTTTAGACAGATGCCTTGACGGATTCAAAGAATGTTATCATATCCAAGGATATGATGATTGTCATGGTTTGGTGGGTTTTTGAAATGGAAAACAATAAAATGCATGGCACATTTTGTAATAGAATTTTGTAATGAATCACCAAAGAATCATATGCAAGGAGTGCAGGACAAAGAATCCAGCTGAGGGCCTGGTTCCCAATATCTTGTGTGAATCTAGCTGAAAGACCTAGAGCTCATAGCAATAGCTCCCACAAGCCTAACTAGAGGCCTAGAGCCCACAACAAAGTCGTATGCAGGCCAGAGTCATGTATCTGTGCTGGAACAGCCCCATGTCAGTGATGGAAGCTAAAAAGTCTATGCTGGCATGATAAAGGATCTCTGCCGGCAGGCTGAGGGATCCGAATTGGAACTAGGAAGCAATACTCAAGGTAACAACAAGAGTGCCCCCAAAAGTACCACAGCCATCCTCAGCGACACTGAGATCCTCCAGCCATGAGGAAAACTGAGTTCCCATCAGGAAAGTCAACATGACAAACTTCTCCATGAGGCTGAGCTGTATACCATCTTCCCTCCAGAGCCAGGAAGTGGTGTTAAAAATGAAGATCAGGGCTCCCCAGAAATAAACCATAGCCATTCTCAGGAACAAGGAAGGTTCCAAGCTCCTCTTCAGACAAGGACAGCCAAGGTCTTCAGGAGAGCCAGCATGAAAAGGTCCCCCAGCAGAACAGCCCAGGAGAACCACTGGCTTCCAACAGCTCCAACAGCTTCTCCAAACAGCATCCCTAACAGCCTCTTAACAGTGTCTGCAGTTCTGTATCTAATGCTACTGTCAACAATCCCAGATGGGCCTCCCATAACCAGCACCATGCTAGTGCAGTTCAGCTGGGTGTAGCAAGTTGACCACCAGTTAGCTCTCCACTACAATAATGTCAAAGAAAATCAAGAATTTTTAGTGAATGATTTGCAAAGTGGGGCAAAGAAATCTTAACTGTCTCCAGCATGAAAGCTGCTGTTAGTGAAAAAATAAAAATAAATTAAATTTGTCTCTGCATTTGTATATGATTTTCTTCATTTTTTAAGTTTTTTCTGTATTTTTAGGAAAAGGTCTGCAGGGTGTTCAGGGTCTCACTACTAGATTGGACTCATAGTGATTCTCCTGTTTACAGCCTCTCAAGTGATGGGATTACAGGTGCGCGCCACCATGTCCAGTCTCAATTGTTGTCTCAGTGTACACCAGAGGTGGGCTGCCATGGCAGGGCTAGGGATTGAACCCATGGCACCTGTGCCTGCTTTGAGGTGCTTTAATCTACTGATCTATTTGGATGGCCCTCATTTATTGTTTTTTGACAAAGATCCACTAATTCTACCAAGTTGGCCCTGTGCTTATGATCTTTCTTCCTCATCCTCTCAAAGCTTCTTTTTTAATTCTAATTCATGGGATTAATTTCTACACATGTGGGCTCTCTTGGTATGAGTCCACATTCCTCCTCTTCCTATGACCATTACATCCATGGAATTGGTAGTGTCCCACTAATAAACATTAGAGGCCTCTTTTTCCGTCCATTAAAAGCTGATTCTGTAGTGATGGGACCCTCTTGATAACAATTCTGTGTAATTTTGCTAGACTCCAGCTTGCTTCCTTTGAGCTAATTTCTAGTTGACCCTGCACACCTCACACTTCTCACAGTGTTTCTTGTTCATTATCCAGATTGTGGTCAGAAAAGTCATTCAGGAACACAAATTTAATCTCACTTCTTCTTGCCTTAATGGTGCCATGTTGACTAAAGCACACCACCTAAATATCTTAGATTAGTATAGAAAAAGCTTTCACATTTTAGTCTTCCACTTCTTCTCCAAATATGTAGGAGTCCATGTATCCCAGGATCATGTTACCTACCTGGAAGACCAATTTACTTGTATTCTCCAGCTGCATCAAAGATAAAAAAGTCTTGGAAATATCATACCTCTTTTCATGTATTACATTATCTATCTGTCTTGTCTACTTTTTCTCTATTAAGAAAACTCCTGTATTTCCCCTCTAAACTAATTTCATTCTGCAAAGCCTTTCTGTTTGACATCTGCAAAGTAAAACAGTCTCTTTTTTCCTTCCCACATCCTCATCACTTAGCACAATATCTGGCACGTAAGAATTCTTAACACCTGTTTCATTCATGTAGGTATTATTTATGACAGTACTTTTCAAGATATTTAATCATAAAATGTGCCTAAAAAGCTTTATGATGAGTGGAATATACTAAATGTGTCAGGAATTGAGTCAAATTCCTAATAAGTAGTAGATACTTGGCCTTCGTAGCTGAAACACATTAAGCTGTATATTCCTGGAACAATTGCATTCAGAGGGATAGCTCACCAGAGATGGTATGGCAATGCCACAAAATCAATTAAAATTTCCAATGTAAGTTTTATGAGGCTAATTGTGGACTTCATCCCCCAAAGAATCCAGTGTCACAAGTTGAGTCTCCATAATTACATACAATTTTCATGAAAAAAATTGTGAGGGACAAGAGTATTCAAACTCATTTGTAGTTCTTTAGAGAATTCTCTTTATAATACAATGACAAATTAGACCTACAATTTATTGGCTTCTCTAATTAAAAGCAGACCAAGAAATAGAGACGTACTGATTAATAGCATTAGTTAGGTGACACCTCTTCCACAAATAACTAAATGGGGATTCTGTTACTAAGTAAAAAGCAATATGGATGGATACGCTCTGGTAGAGATTATCCAACACATCATATACTACTTTCATCAAACATTGCCACCACTTGCCTCATGTATTCGTCACAATATAGGTTGGAAACACCTCTCTACACAATCATTCTGAAGCATATTTTCCTAGAGTGCCAATGTATTACTGGTTACTAATCATTCAAGAAGTGAATTTCAGAATACCATGGATTTGATATGAGATCAGTACCTTATGTTTTGGGGGTAATTTTATGCATTCCAGTAGAACTGTGCACTTGTCAATATTTCCTACCATAATACTAGTCCTTCTTCTTTGGACATAATTTCCAAAAGCTTATCACTTTTGTCCCCCAGAAGACTAAAGTCTAGTAGCACCTGTCATGAGTCAGTTGTATTTTCATACTAGATGTTCTATTTGGGCACTTGTACTTATCATATTATGTAAGTATCATACATCTGTTGCTTATTATGGTATCCACTTGGGGAAAAATATTATGTATGTACTGCATTGCAGCCACTGCATTGAGTTCAGCATTTTAAACTATGAATCGTTTCATCCAATGATTGAACATAACAATCTTTGAAATACTATCATTCTTTATCAACTGATCACAGCGTTATTGACTTCATAAGGCAAGGAACATCTACAACATAAAGATTCTGCATTAGAGTATGACCAGTGTATTATACAAATAATCTGGCTCTGGAGCAGATAGTTTTAAGTTTTAAATCCTGAGGCAGGCATTGACTAGTTAAAAAATCTTAAACTACTTCTGAGATACTGAATTTCCATGTCTAAAAGAAACATCAGAGCATTTTGTAGCATAATTCTGAAGTTTATAAAAAGAATGTAAAATCTAACCATACTTCTTGTCATCTCTGTGTCTCTCCATAATTTGTTATTTTGGTTTTCCATCTTGTTCTCCTCCTGCTCCTTCACTACCTCTTCCTCCTCTTGTATATCCTTTGCCTCCACTTTATGTTGTCATTTATAGTAAAATTGAATTCATTCAAATTTTCAAAATAATGGTAGTGGTTGTTGCTTCAATTTATACTTAGTTCTGTCCTCAAGACATCTGTACATAAAGACAATTTTATTATTTTTATTTTTCTAGAAATCCACACACCTGAATTGTGCAGAACAAATGTATTATTTTCAAAAGTGGGTGTGGCATTGATAAGATTTTGTATCTTTAGAAATAATGAGAAGAGTGAGACAACACAAATTCATAAATGAAAAAAGACAGTATTTTTCCATTTAATTGCCACACTGCAGTCTGGAATTTTCAATGTCACCTAACATCTGCAGAAGCAAAAAATATTTATGAAATATACCTTTGTGCATCATTTGCTCTGTTTCACCCACTCTACCTTACATTCTCTTCGTGGAAAATAATCAACTTCATCAATCTTTATTATTGCTTTCTCACTCTGTTTTTTATTCTTTTCCAGTCCCTCTCCCTTCTCATCTAGAATGTTCTTTCATCCAAACTCTGTACATGAACTTATGCCAAATGTCATCACTTTAGAAGGCCCTTCTTTGATCACACTAGTGAAACAACCTATCATGACATTAATTGTCAAATTAATTTCATAGCTTTAAAAACCATCTGGAATTAAAATACATATCTATTAACATATTTGTTTCTGCTCAATAACAGCATGGCTAAAAAGGAAAGAAGTTGGGACTCACAGTACTATACATGAATATGTGAATTAATGGTGAGCTTTTGTTAAATGTGAAGAAAAGAGATTTGGCTCATTTTTCTTTACTTTCTAGAGTTATTTTATATTTGGTATCACATTATTTATCTGTGTTCTGTCAAGAACAATGAAGTGTCTAATTGGTCACCCCATCTGCAGGTTAACACTTTATCCTGCTGCAGTGTCAGGGCTATTGGCAGAAGGCCTAAGACTCCTGGCTTAAAAGACAAGGGCTTCTATCATTCAAGACATGGTATTATGTCTGTGTCAGTTGTCCTGACATCATGGGATGAGGACGAGAGTAGGTGACATCCTCAGATGGAGAAGGTGGTGCTCTGTAAGACAGGAACCCTCAATTTAGGGAATCTACCTCACCTATTAACATAAATTCCCTACCGTTTGCTCCTGGGAATATTATCTCTGCTTCCAAAACTTTAAGTAAACCTACTCTTTTCTCTGGAGAGACAGTACTTCAATTTTCCAAGGCTGTTTACCAGATAAACATTCATAGCAAGATAATATAAACTATATGCAATGCCATTGTCCACAAGATGTGCAGAATTGTTCATACAGAGAATTGCCCCTCAATAGTTCCTCTAAATCATATGCAATATCTCATGTCTACATTACTTTTGTAGATTAACCTCTTTCATTTTCTTTGCTTCTGGCTTCATGGAATTTCAGTCCAATTTTTATGAACTTAATCAAAATCACAATTCTTTAGCTCCAGGACAGGTATTCCTTCACCCCACTCCAACCTCAAGAACATTAACTATCAAGTAGTTTCATCATGGCTTCCATTACTTCCCCAGGATATTTCTTAAGTATAGCGGAAAAGAGGAATTCAGGGAACACTTTCCCAGAAGAATGGAGGTCTGGTGATCCTATGAAGAACTGAAATACTATTCTCAGAAGAAGTTAAAACCCAAGTGCATAAAAGAGAAAACTTCCTCATGAGAATAACTACTACTGACAGTTAAAATAATCACAAAACCCTTAAAACAGCTCCAGTACCTTGGAATTGGAAATCTGTCCATCATAGTTCAGAATACAGTCAGTTTATATTTATAGAGTCCATGTTTTTCAGACTTTATGGAAAGCTGCTTTCCTGTATCCATAGTGAAAATATAGACTGATGTACAGTAAAATATCTTGTTTAATTTTTGCTAAAAATAGACACAACAACTTTTTTTTTTCAATATAAAAATAGAAGAGGGAGAGCCATGTACTTTTGCAAACTGCAATCCTGGAATATTTTACCTCTGTAGATATTCAAGGATCCAGAAGTAATTATGAATTCTGACTGATCTAATATAAATAATCCTATGACTTTCATTAGTCTAAACGCTTATGACTATAGAATGTAGTCTAGAACATAAAGGCATTGTGATCTGTAATTACTGTTCATGCTAATGAAACCAGGGATCTATTCTCCTAGAACATAATCTTCAATTCATCCTTCAATCTTACATTGTATTACAATAGAAATTGTTGAAATTCCAAGGATAAGCAGTGTTTTTAAGTAGAAGTCATGCCTTGGTTGTACATTATTTTTACAGATATTTTTTAAATTCTCAAAGTGACAGTGACATGATATATTCCTTGAAGCAGAGTGCCACCAACAATGGTAACTACAACAAAGTTTCTAATGGGTTATTATCTCTGCCATTAATTAGTCTACAAATTTAGAAATGGAAATTAAGGGACCTTAAACAGAGAAGACATTAAGAATATTCTTTCAAAGAACCAACTCTTCAACTCATTAATTCTTTGTACTGTTTTCTTTGTCTCCATTGCTTTTATTTCTCCTCTTATCTTTATAATTTCCTGCCTTTCTTAGCTTTGACCTAGGCATACTCTTTTTCTAGGAATTTGATGTGGGCAAAAGATTGTTTAGTTGAGCTCATTCTGTTTTCCTTACATGAGAATTTATCACTATAAATTTCCCTCTTAAGATAGCTTTCATTATATCACACGGGTTCCTGTAAAATGTATCTGCATTTTCTTTTGATTATAAACATTGTTTAAACCCCTAGCCAACTTCATTAAAAAAGAAAGAAAAGTTCAAATTCATGCAACAAGGAATGAAAATGGTGAAATCACTAGAGACCATATAGAAATTCAGAGTATTATCAATATTTATTTCCAAAACCTTTACTGTCACAGAATGGAAAATATAGTAGAAATGCACAGATTCTTAGATACATATAAACTACCAAAGCTGAACCAAGAATATATAAAAATTCTAAATAATCCAATATCAGTCAATAAAATTCAAAATGTAATTTAAAAAACCCTACAAAGAAAAGCCCAGGTCTTGAAGGATTCAAAGCTGAATACTACAAGAAATTTAGGAAGAGCATAGTGCCAACTTGTGTCAAAATCTTCTATGAAATTGAAAGGGAAGCAATTCTCACAACTCATTTAGGAAAGCAAGTGTTACTCCAATAATAAAACTAAAGAAATGTCCAACCAAAAAAGAACACTACAGGCCAATCTCCCTATTGAACATGGATGTGAAAATTTTCAATAAAATACTGGCAAACAAAATTCAGTAGCTCATCAAGAAGGTTATACATCACAATGGAATAGGATTCATCTCAAAAATGTAGGGATGGTTTAATACACTCAGAACCAGAAATGTGATATACCACATCAACAGAGCCAAAGATAAAAATCACATGATTTTCTCAATGGATGTGGATAAAGCTTTTGACAAAATCCAACACACATTAATGACTAAAACCTACAGAAGGTTGGAATGGATGGTCTGTTCCTCAAATCTAATGAAATCCATCTACAACAAACTATATCAAACATCATACTAAATGGACAAAAATTAAAAGCCTTCACTTTAAAGTTGGGATAAGACAAGGATGACCACTGTTACCACTCTTGTTCAATATAGTTCTGGAAACACTATCCAGTGCAATTAGGCAAGAGAAATAAATAAAATGAAGAATGATTGGAAAGGAAGAAGTGAAATAATTATTATTTGCAGATGACAAGATACTGTACATAGAAGACCTCCAAAACTTCACTATGAGACTTGTAGATTTAATAAACAAATTCAGTAGTATAGTAGGATACAAAGTCGACACTCAAAAATCAATAGCATTTCTATACACAAATAATGAACACACTGAAAGAGAAATTATGGAAACCACATATTCCACAATAATATCCCCCAAAATGAAATACTTAGGAATCACTCTCACAGAGGAAGTTAAAGATTTATACAGATTTATATGGAATATTATAGAACTCTGAAAAAAGACTGAAGAGGATTTCAGAAAATGGAAAGATATTCCTTGCTCATGCATACAAAGAACCAACATTGCGAAAATGGTCATATATTTAAAATTATTATACAGATTCAATGCAATCCCAATTAAAACACCAGTAATATATCTCACAGATCTAGAAAACAACATTTATAAAATTTGTCTGGAACCAGAAGAGACCTTGAATACCAAAGTCAATCCTGGGTAACAAAGGCAGGAAGCATCACAATCCCTGATTTGAAATTATGCTACAAAACTACAGTGACAAAATTAGGGTGGTACTTGTAAAAAACAGACATGAGGATCAATGGAACAGATTAGAATATGTAGACACAACTATAAACACACTCAGCCACTTTATTTTTGACAGTGGGGCCAAACATATTCATTGGAAAAAAGAAAGCCTCTTTATTTTTTTTAGGATAGCCTCTTTAATAAATGGTGCCAGAAATACTGGCTTTCCACATGCTGAAGGCTTAAAATAGACCCATGCTTATCACCACACAATAAGTTAGAGTCATAATGGATCAAAGATTTAAATATTAAAACTAAAACACAAAATCTTTGGAAAATAAAGTAGGTAGAAATCTTAAGGACATAGAAGTAGGTAAAGAATTCAGGAACAAGAGTCATACTGCACAGGAAATGCTTCAAAGAATTAACAATTAGGATCTCATTTTTTAAAAAAGTTTCTGCATGTCAAAAGAAATCATCAGCAGAGTAAAAGGAAAAAACCCAATAATTGGGAAACAATTATACCAGACTATTTTTCAGACAAAGAACTCCTATCTGAAATATAAAAAGGATTTTTTAAAAAATCAGGCCTCCAAAATTCAAAGACCTAATGAAAAAATAAGCATCTGAGATGAATATAAACTTCACAAGTGAAGAGATGCAAATGGTGAATAAATATATGAAAAAATGTTCAACATCATTGGTCATTCAAGAGACACAAATTAAAACAATGCTGAGATACCATCTTATGTTAGAAAGAATGGCTATCATCATGAAGTCAAGCAAAAACAAATGCTGGAAAAGCTATGGGGAAAAAGAAACCCTTCTCCAATGTTGGTGGAAATGCAGCTGGTACAACCACTGTGGAGATAAGTGTGGAGATTCCCCAGAAAGCTAGGATTGGTAGTCCCATTCAAGGTAGACATCCTCCTCTGAGGCATTTTTCCAAAAGAACTGAAATCATCTTACCACAGCAACACATGAGCACCCATGTTTATAGTAGCAAAATTTGTTATAGCTCAATCTTGGAAAAAATCCAAATGACCATCAACTGAGAAGTGGATAAAGAAGATTTGGTATTTTTATACAATGGAGTGTTATTTGGCTATAGAAAAGATAAATTCAAGGTGATTGTAGATAAATGGATGCAGTTAGAGACTATAGTTTTAAGACAAATATATCAGATCCATATGATAATATGTAAACATCATATTATCTAGCTAGTGTGAGAACCTGAAAGAGTAATTAAAATCTAAAAGGCATGAGAGATACTGTGAAACTCAAATAATTTTTTCAATGGGAAGGAAAAACTTGGAAGAGGAAAAGTACAAATCTAAGGAAGGAAAATTTTATTTTTAGGTATATATGCAGACTAGTTTGGAAAATTGTATTATTTATTTCTGCTGGTCTTTTGAAAGGAGCAGTAAATGCTTAATTTTTTCTTATTACTGTTATTTTTTCTCCTTTGAATTTCTTATAACTTTTTTGTTATTGTTTCATTATGTGTTTTTCTTTAAATGAATCTTTCATGTTTATGTCTGGTAATCTGAACAACTAATTTGAAGATAGCATCATGTAACGCAGCAACCAATGTTGAATTCCTATTACTTTGTTTAGTGAAATTTTCTATTGTTTTTAATGCTTTTTTAAAATCACTATTTTGCATTCTTTAAAAAAATGATAAAGAAGACTAGATATGCTATCAGAGGCATTTTATAATATCTTCACTAAGCATTTTTATTGTATAGTAGAAATTATGCTAACACTTCATGTAAACTTTATTATTTATACTTCATAGGAAAATATTTATTGGTGATAGTCCCTAATTTTTAGGTGAAAAATGAGGAGTCAGAAGACCAGACACTTGTCTCAACTTAGTAATTAGCTGAAGGAAAACCTGAACCCAGGTTGTATTTGACTGAACTTTATCTAATATATTTGCAGTTAGAAAATTATTTCATTGACTTTGTCATAAACAAAACTACTGTGAGATCTGTATACCCAACTATGACTGAACAACTGTTTGACTTTCAACATATACTTTCACTTGCTCTCAAGAGCAAAAGAAAAATCCTTTTAAAAGCCTGTCTAGAAACTGATGTATGTGATACTTTACTGGCCTTGCTAGAGGCTTGTGAAGTTCATCTTCACTTGTACGTTCTGAAATTCAAATTTGTTTACACTGAACATCAAGTCAGAAATACTTTATCTAAATCTCAATAGTTAAATATAATGATTGCAGTTTTAAATGTAGGATTATTTCAAAAGAATCTTGCAAAGTTATTGATCCAAATTATGCTTAATGTTTTCACACATAACTTATGCTTTCAACACATAGAGAGTAGACATTCAAAGTGTATATTTAAAAATGGAAGAATTGTTGTCTTTGTAAAATAATGAAAAACATAACCATACTTTTGTCTTGACTGTGAGGTCAAACATTTTGTCTCCATCATAATTGAGTCAATACCATACATTTTGTAAGAGAGAAAGTAAAGAAAATTAAAATATTTGAGCTTATTCTTTATTTTGTGATAATCTTCCTGGTGAGACTGGGAGGAAAAATTATCCTACTTGTAAGTGAGGGAAAGCAAAGTCTTTGGTGGGATTTTGGAGCTGATATCTTGTGTAAAATTGTTATGCCGAACTAAAACTCCAGACATATATGCCCTTCAACATAGGAGACAAGAGGTGGTTTATTTAACTCTCTGACCAGGATAATTATGTGGCTAGTGATGAGCTTCGAGTGCATAGACAAGGAAGGAGGCAAAGAGTTCTAGTTCCTATCAAGATGATGTTATCATACTTAAATGTATACTCCCTGGGTTATATACAGGCACAGGATGATTTCTCTCTCAGACAGGAGGTGGAGGAGGAGGAGGACGAGGACGAGAAGGAGGATGAGAATGAGGAGGATGAGGAGGATGAGGAGGACAAGGATGAGGAGGAGGCAGAGGAGCAGGTGGAGGAAGAGGAGGAGGAGGAAGAAGAGAAGGAGAAGGAGAAAGAGAAGGAGAAAGGGAAGGAGAAGGAGGAGACGGTGAAGGTAGAGGCAAAGGAGAAGGAAAAGGAGAAGAAAAGAGAGGTGGCTGCCAGTCACCATCCCAGTTAAGCTGCAGAGAAGATCTGGTATTCATAGCATGCACCAGAGAGTCCTCCTTATTCTAACCTCTCTGTTCCACTGATTGACAGTTTCTATTTTCAGTCACTGGGTGTTGAATTTACAGAGAATGTATAAGCACATTATTTGGAGGAATGACTAAGATTCAGAATCAGGTATCTTATTTCTGAAGGGAAGTGTTACTCCTGAATGACTACATAATTAGGAGGACAAAAAAAGTGAGTATGAGCTTCTAGCGCTATGCTACCACTTCCTCTTCAACTTCTAGAAGTGCGTGGAATCTCAGCAATGTTGAGAAACCAGCTCCTCCTGGGTGATAATTATAACAAGCCTGTCTTTGCGAAAAGTTCAGACATTCAGAATTTCCTGTGAGCAAGGCATCATTGAATCATTTATTCTGTCCTCTGGTATCTACATCTCATTCTATTTTGCTGTCTTTTATTGTATCATTAAAATGCTACAAAAGATATATGTATTCATTAGAGGATAGAGATAGAAATAAAAAGGATAATTTAATTTGACAGTTTCACCTATCTGAAACATTTCAGACATATATTTTATCTTGTATATTACATATAATTTTAAAAATGGAAAATATATTATTAATTAATTAATTAATTAATTTTTATGTATGTGGTACAGTGTCTCATTATACAACTCAGACTCAGAGTGATCCTTCTGTTTTCAGCCTCCCCAGCACTGGGATTTTCCACACGTGCCACCATGCACAGTCTCAGTGGCCGTCTCAGCACATCTGGTGGCAGGTTCAGTGCAAGCATGTGGTGCCAGGGATTGAACCCCAGTCCCTGCACTTGCCTAAGTGGACAGAAATGGTAGTATCTAAATCCTTGTTTTTTCACAGTGATTTATGTGAACCCATGTTTATAGCAGCACAATTTGTCATAGCTAAATCTTGAAAAACAACCCAAATGTCCATCACCTAAGGAGCAGATGAAGAGATGTGGCATTGTTACATAATGGAGTATTACTCAGCTATAAGAAAAATAAACGTGAGGCTTTCATAGGTAAATGGATGCAACTAGAGACCATACAGGCAAGTGAAATAAATCCTGCTGCATGTACAAACATCATATTGTTTTGCTAGTGTAAGAACCAGAAAAGGGAAAATCTGCAATGTAGAATAGACACTGTGAAAGGCAAAAAATCTGTTCAAAGAGAATAAAAACTGGGATGAGGATAATGGCAAAAAAATAAGGGAAAAAGATAGATAGATGATAGCTAGCTAGCTAGACAGACAGACAGACAGGCAGGCAGGATAGCTTGGATAATTGTACTGCTGATTTCTGCTGGTCTATTCAAAGGATCCATTAATGCTTAAAGATTTTTCTTTTCCTTTAAATGGATTATAACTTTTTTTTTCACTAACTCTGCATGTTTTATCTGGTAATCTAAACTAATTTGAAGATAACATTAGGCAATACAATAACCATTGTCAAAATCCTATTATTTTGTTTAGTGAAATTCTGCATCTTTTCTGGGTTTTTTTATGTTTAGTACAGGGTCTCATTACACAAGTCAGACTTGTACTAGTTGTCCTGTTTTCAGCCTCCCAAGCGCTGGGCCTAGAGGCCCACCCCTCCACACCAGTCTCAGCATGCCAGGGGCAGGGCTGGCGCTGCACATTGGGGATCCAACCCCAGTTGCTGAGCTTGCCTAAGCAGGCCCTGTAATCCGCTGAGCTACTGGGCCATGCTTCTGTATCTTTTCCATTGGTTTTTCTCTTCTTTTTTTTTTCTGCTTTCCTTCTTTATTTTTTAAATTTCATTTATTTTACCATTTTGTATTCCTTTCAAATTTTTAAAAAAAGTTTAATTCCTTGTGAGGAATTGGTACTTTTGCATTATGCATCTGTGTTTCTTTCTTTATCCCTTCCCTTCTTTGTCTCCCTCCTCCACCTATCTCTTGACATCCCCTTCTCTTACACATTTCTGTATGTAATGTTTATATTCCTTGTGTGCAGTTGATGGTACTCTGAGATAAAAAAAAAACCCTGAGTCATTCGTAGGAAAATAAATTTTTGCTTTTTCTTTTAATTTTTGCTTATTTGTCATAGGTTCTCACTATGCAGTACACACTCATAGTGATCCTTCTGTTTCAGTCTCCCTAGAGCTGGAATTACAAGCATGCACCACTATGCCAGGTCTCTGGGCCAGCACAGCACATAATACCAGGGATTGAACCTGAGTCTTTGTGCCTGCCAGGCAGGAGCTTAGAGAGTTGAGCTATTTCCTTAGCCCTGGTCTTTTTTTTTTTTGAACCAGTAATATATTTTTCACTCATTTTTGTTCATGGATAAAGATTTACTTTTTCTAAAAATGCTATAAATAATTGCATGTTGTAGAAATATCAGCCTTTATTCAGCTACTCTCGTGTTCTTAGATCTTTAAGGTTCTTGTAATAGTAGAGATACTTAAATCATATGGTAGATTTCCATGTAGTTATACATAGTCATACTTGCATAATGAACCTATGGAATACTAGAAATAGTATACTTATTATAATTTTGCATATATTTGTCATTGGATATAAAAGAAATGATTGACTGTCAATTTTATTACCAGAATCTCAGAGGAATAATGAACACTGACAACTCTAAATGTTCACTGTTAGACAACCATAGCATATTATTTTAGTTGCATTTCTCTGATTGCAATTGTAGTTGAATGTTCATGCTCATGTTCATCAGCAATGACAAACTTATTAATTTACCATGTTATTCTTATATTTTTATGAATTGGTGCATATAATATTCATAGATTATTTTCCTTCACCAATAATTCTTTTTTATCTTCAAGTGTGAAAATTTTTCAGGGGAATTGTTGTTTGTGATTGGTTGGCTTGGTTTGATTTGGTTTGGTTCATTTATTGAACATATTCAATGATCTATTCCATGTATTTCTTTAAAAAGTTACTTTCCACTAGTTTACCTTTTCATACAAAATTTTTCCTATATGTAGGGGTCTGTCTCTGCATGATTATCTTGTATATAGCTGAGGAAATTTTCTGGTGGTAGAATGAAGTTTTACTTGCTATCACTCTATCATATTTTATAACTGCTAGGACAAAGTTAATGCCTCAGCTTACTTTTTTGAAGTACAATCTTGATAATTTTTGTTAACATCTTTTTCAGAAAACTATTGAATCAGAATAACTAGTTCTGTAAAAAAAAATCTAAGTAAGTTATTCCAATAGATTTGAAATATTTCTATATGAACTAATTTCTTGGAAACTCCAAAAGAGGGAATACATTTGTAAGATTTCGATTCTGAGAAAGGGTATAGGAAAATGACCCGAGGATCCCTGGATAGGCACATACGGGGCAGTGCTAAATGAACAAATCTCAATTTCGTTTTCACAATTGTAAAACAGGCAAAAGAAACTATCTATGTAAAGTTTAGTCAATGATCTTTAAACAAAAAATGATGGATAAATTATTTATAGTTTGAAATTGTGGAGCTTTACATTTTCCATGAAATTTTACTTTTATGTAATATTTGACATCGTGAACTCTGAGACCTGTACCTCTCACAATTGAATTAAGTGTTAAGAAGGAGAAACTTGACAGTAAGAGTGACATAACACAGGGAAAGAATGACAAGAAAATTTGGAGGCACAAGCTCAAGTTTTACAAATATATTCACTATTTCACCCATGCACTGTAGTGGAGCAACTGCTGAAGTTTAAACAAATGGAGTCCTAATTATTTTCCCCACCATATTCTCCTGTGACTTGCAAGCTCTTATTTTAGAAAGTTAGCCTCGCTCCTATTTTTACTCCACTTTTCCTTGATTCTCATACATTGCTCAAATTCAAATGACACACTGATCTAAGGAAATCTTCAGCAAGGAAACCATATTTTTGTGAAGGATTTTCTTGGTGACTTATGGAACATTCCTTGAGCATATGTAGGACAGTCGGATGCCATTCAGTCTGAAAGCAGGGCTTGCAGTTGAGCCCATCTTGAGCTTTTGACCAAGGCTTTCTGAACCTTGACTGACCTTCCCAATCACATTCCTCCAAGCTACAGGCAATGCTACTGAATCTGCTGACTTGTTTGGGAGCCTGACAAAAATTTCTCCAGGCACTGAAATCATGATTTAAACATATGGCTGTCAGACTAACTTAGGACAGTTCAATCCATAAAAGAGCTAGTTTTCCTAGAGGTATGGAGTGTCTCAAGGTCAGCAGAAGTGTAAGTACAGCATTTGAACATGATTCATAGTCCTGAAGATGAAAACAGAACAGAACATGATCTACTTAAGCTGTTTTACAGACACTGTTTCTATTTTCTGGTTTGATTCTACTTTTATAGTAAAGAAGAAATATAAGCACTGTTTTGTTTTTGCTTTGTTTTGGTTTGGTTTGGTTCAGACCTGGTATTTCCATATAGCTGAGGGTGGCCTTGAACTCATTATGTAGCCCCAGCTGGCACCAAACTTGTGGCCATTGTGCTGCTTCCACCTCCAGAGTGCTGGGATTGCTAGCGTATACTGCCATGCTCACTCGAAGCACACCTTGCCTCAAATTGATCTCTATAAAAAACTAAAAACAAATCAAACTGTTTTGTTTAATTTTCAAAGCAATAATAGTTGACATTTGTGTTTAATTTGACTTTCAGAACACTGATATGATTCCTTTGGTTCATAATAGGGTGAACTTGCCTGCAGAAACATTTCTAGACAAATAAAACAAAAAAGAAGGCATACAAATGGACCTCTATAGATGTTTCCCTGAGTACTTTCTTTTGTCTGCCTTAAGTTGTCTTTCAATTTCAGAATGTGCCGAATTCAACTAAATTGCTTGTGTTTCAAATTGCCTTGTGAAGTTTTATGAATTGCTTCCTGTTTCAGCAGTGTCCACTCCAGTTGTGAGTTAGAGCAGAAGACAGAACCAGAGCACATTATTTCTCCTAGCATCTCATTCACTCATTATTTTTCTTTTCATTTATTTCACTTCATTGTAAAAGTCATCATTAAGTATCCTTTTCTCCCAAGAAACCTCCATTGTCTTATCAGAAAAATAGTTGAGCAGATGTTGGATGTATATGGAATTTTTTTAACTCCCATTGTGGGTTATGGTTGAAGTTTTCAATGTTTTCAACCTCAAATATCTTAGGTTCGACCACCAGCTGAGTCAAATTTCTCTGAAATAATTGGTTCACTTTCCTGGCAAAAACCAGGGCTTCCTTGCTTCAGGCTATAACATTATGATGAATCAACCCAAGTGGTCAATCTGGTATTTGATAAATTTTGGCCAATGGTATGCATGCAGAGCCTCAACTGAATTGATTGCCATGTTCAAAACTTGAATTCCCACATTCAAAAGCTAAGAAATATTCCTGGAAAAGGTTTGTGTTAGTTGATACATTGTGTCAACTTGGCTGACTCAGCTCCAGCAGATCTCAGGGTGGGGGCCTCGCCCTGCAGGTGGGCAAGGCCCAGGAATTGAGAAAAGCAGGAAGCCTCCCTGCCTGGTTTCCTGCTGCCCCACCCTACTTCCGTGGAGAAGTCTCAGTCTTCAGAGGAGCTTGATCTCAGCAGCCACACCACTTTGGAGGAGCTCGGATCTTCACTTCGCAGTCAGCGCAGAAGGAAGAGAGAGGCTTGGTGGACGCCGCTGCAGCTGCAGCTCCTCCTCTGCTCTTCGTTGGTTTCTGCCGCATGAACTGCTGTTGTTTGCCTTGGAGCCTGCGGAATATGGACTGAACCC
>NDGN011552337.1:0-15089 GCA_002564285.1 Tympanoctomys barrerae | reverse complement strand
TGGTTTTTTTTTGGCGGGGGTGGGGGGGGTGGTTTCAGAACCGGGTATTGAACTAAGGACCTTGTATTTGCCAGGCAAGCACTTATTCCACTGAGCCATCTCCCCGGCTCCCCCACTTCATTTCTTTAAAAGAACACATCCTTTTCTATTTGAGGTCTTCTTATGATGTCAATGGTGATACAATCAAGCTAGAAACGAGGGCGTGTCTTGAAGGTTTTCAGAATCTTAGGCCTTGTGGATCGGGGTTCCTTGGTGAGCCATACTCCTGCTGGTTTGGGCTTCTGCCAGAGGTGAGGCACATGCAGCTCAGGCCCTCCTCCACCCTTCAGAAGGCCTGGCGGCGGTGAGCTCCAGGCCAGTTCCTGTCCCCATGGAGTGTGAGGTTGTCACAGCAGAGGCTGAGCGGCCTCTGCCCAGTGGACAGCAATGCATTGTCCACACCCGCCTACCCAAGAGGCGCTTTTGTAACACTTTTGTTGCATCCGGTCCTCATTTCTCTGGAAATTTCCACACAGCTGACTGTTGTGCAGTCTTCCTCGGACCACGAACTGTCGTGGGTTCTCATCAAGGGTTGGTGCTAAGGAGCCGTCTTCACCACAGCCCTTTCATTAGGACTACACGTGAAATTTGTAAGGAATGGTGAGCTTCCCGAGACATGTGTCTTACGACCTCACAGACTGAGTCTTCCTCCTCTGGCTTGCACCGGCTGGGAGGGCTGACGCCCGGGTTTAGAAGCCCTCCCATGCAGAGAGCGCTCGGCGCACCCTCCTAGCGCAGGCTCGCGATCCGCGTGGGATGTGTGCCGGCGAGTCCAGGGCCAGGCGTAGCGCAGCGCGGCGTGGACTCGCACCTGTGCTCAGACTTACTTTATTGGCACAAGTCACTTAAAGTCGTCCCATTTCAAAGGTAAAGTATCCAACTTTTTAGAGTTGTTGAGAAACTCAAAATAACTTTCTAAAGTACACAATATTTTCATGAAATGAGATTCCTTTATGTTTTCTCAATTCACTTGTAATCAATTTTGAGCCTTTCATTCTGTTGAAAGGCTGTCTCAAATAACTAAAGATTTTCTGTCTATTTTCTAATTTATAATATTTCAGAAAATTTATTTCTTATGCATGTCTGAATATTCTCAACTATGACCGGTATCATCTTTTTCCATTTTTGTATTATAGGAGATACGAATTCATTTGTTATACTGATAAAAATCTCAGAAACCAGACCACAGTCATATACTAACAGCAGATACATATTTAAAACTCGTTTATTCCTTTAAATATACAGTAATAAATCTACATTGTATGAGGCACTGGAGACAAAGTTATGATTAGGATAGGCAGGATCTCTGTATAACAGACTTAGAGTCTTACAAATAAAATAAGCGGTGGAACAAAAGCTAATGAAACAGTTTGTTATTTTCTGTCACTCAGTTAATGATCACATTTAAGATTGTACTTTACATTATTTTCCATACTTTTATAATTCTGCTTTCTCATACATAATTCTAGATTTACATAAATGCCCAGAGATTATACCTTGCATGAAGCCGCAAAGCTAATTAGTTATAGAGACCTTGATTAATGTTGTTTTAGTATATTTTGTTTCAAGTGGGATTTGAATTTATTTATTTGTTCTGAAGTTCTTTTGTTCCTTTCCTCTGTATTGCCTTGTGCGCTGCCACCTAATGATTCATAATGCCAGCTCATATTTCAGTTGTGACAGGACTGTGTTTCTAGAGGACATTTTTTAAGCCTCTGTGAAAAATAAACAACACAGAAATGTATATTTCTTTGTGTTTCTGAATGACAAACGAGACCCAGGTCTTTCTCTTTTAATTAATTCAAACAGATAAAGACCTGTACAAATTGAAAGTTGGAATAAAGGCTTTGAACCTTTAAGCAAACAATATTCTTTAACAAAGTTCTTAATTTTAAAATAACTTCTAGATTTCTACATTCAAGAGAGTATAATTGGAGCTATAAAAGCTGAATACACTGTGGAGAAAAACTTTTTTCAGGGAAATCTCTGAGTGGATTCAACGCATTGAGCAATACTTGTCAGCACAAAGTCTCCCGTGGCCTCTAGTGAGTGTGTGTTTTGCACACCTAGAAATGCCGCTGAGCCTGATCTAGAGGGGGAGGCCCAGAGTGCGAGCAGGATGGGGCCAGGCGCCTCCCGAAGGCCAGGAAGGCAGATGCGTGTTCCTGGGATGGGGGAGCTGTTCTCCCATGTGTGGAGACCTGGAGATCCACTGTTAGGTGAAGCTCAGCACTTGCGTTGTCTTCTTTTTTAGTAGCAAGCACTTTGGAATCAATTCCAGCATTTTGACTATTTCTGTCCCACAGGGGAGTGTTTCCTTTTCCAGTTCCATCTTTAGTAAAGCAGCTGCGTTCACACTGAGCTCTAGAGTTGACTCTCCCAAGCTTTCGCTCTTGGTTCCGGGCACTATTAGTACATATCTTGCTTTTGACTGTTTTTAACCCATTTACTACTGAAGTAAGCAATCATATAAATCCTGGCTCAGTTTTCCCTTTTTTCTGTTTTTATATGTTTTAGAAAAACATACGAAAAAGGCAAAACCTCAGAAGTCAGTTACCAGTATTTATTTTACAGTGTTTCCCTCCAAAGAACAAACAACTTTTCTTAATGGATAGCAGAGTAGTAAAATCTGGAAATAGTATCTCTCTAAAGACTTCGGTGTTGTTTTTATTCGTGCAGTGGGAAAAGAGTAGATAGAAATTGGGTTTTATGAATCCAAAATCTAGAGGGCAGCTGGGGAGATAGCTCAGCAGTCTAAGCACCTGCCTGGCAAGCACAAGGACCCAGGTTCAATCCTTGGTACTGCATGCTGTACTGGTCCTGGAACCCTCTATGCAGGCCACTGAAACTGGGCATGGTGGTGCATGCCTGTGATCCCAGTGCTGGGGAGGCTGAGATAGGAGCCTCATCACTATGAGTCTGAGTTGCATAGCAAGACCAAATAAATAAATAAATAAATAAAAATCTAGACCACAGAGAGCCTGGGGGAAAGGAAGCCCATGTGATAGAAACAGACGACCAGGTCTACGGAGTCCTCAAGCACTTCCAGCTCCAGGTGTTGCCGGATGTCTTCGGGACAAGTTAAATTGTCCAGGGAGGATGGACAGTGGGTTAGGGAAGGACCACAGGAATCCAGGGAGGCTGGCCTTATGGCCAGGCAGCTGAGGTTCCTGGAGCTGACACGGCCGTAGTGGCACACCCGTGATGCCCACGCCTGCGGCGCCCACATACAGGGCTGTGCAGAATAAAGGCGGGTCCTGCTTGGGTGGTAAGGGTAAGAGTAACCATTCCACTCAAGGGACGGAATGGCGGAGCCCTAAGATGTCAGGGGTTCCAGACTAAGGGCGGGCGGAATTTACTCTTCCAAATGACCTCCATTTCACTGTGCTCAGGTACACAATTGTTTTCCAAGGTTTTTCTGTAACTGGATTTCTCAGGTAAATGCTACCTTTTCTGGTTGAATTTTCTTATGTATTTTTCCTTTTAGAAAGCAATTGCTTCCGTTATCTGAGTGGGCCCGCCTGGCTTCACTGCCGAGGTGTCTGCTGCCCACAGGATACCTTGGCCTTCTTCTCACCAGCCTCCAGGTTAACGCGTGTGTGCAGGTGTGCGCACAGTGCCGCTCAAGAGCACCGCCACCCACTGCCGCAGAAAGGCGCTGCCGTTAATCTCAGTTTTATTTCAACTTTGGGATTATTTATGTTAGAGCGTTCTCACCTACTGTAGCATAAAGCGACACTTTAATTTCATTGTCACAAGACGAAAGGTGCAACGTTAGTTACAGTTGTGGCTGCCCTGAGCCAAGACTGAATGCAGCTGGAATCTATTTAGACTTGCCTTGTACCTAAAAGATGAGGCGCCAGTGAGTCTGTTAAGCCGCATCATTTCCTGGCTGCATTTCATAGAAGGAAGATCCTCTTGGACTTCACGGGCACGTTAGATTTGCCCTCTTTCTTCTTTCCAGAAGGTGGAAACCTTGCTACCCTGGATCAGGTTTTGGGTATAAGCAAACATTTGTAACTAAAACCTTCAGCTACTCTGGAGAGTAAGGAATCATTTTTTAAAAATGTCTTTCCCTAACAGACATCCTTTACGTTGTTACCACGTGCTAGCGTTCACCCTCGTCCCTCCCAGCCCACATTTGCATCGCTGTTCCTGGTCTTCCACAAGCTCCATCTCTGTATCACCTGTCAGGAGCCGGAGGCAGTGCCTTGTTCAGAAGCCTCCCGTGCCCTCAGTTGTACCATAGTAGGTACCACGGTGCTTCCATGCTAGCTGCCGCGTGACCTTTGCTTTCTAAAGCTTCCTCTGGGTGGACCTGTGGCTGTGGTGGATGGTGGCAGCTCACCAACAGTGGGATGTGTACATTCGTATGTTACAGGTGACCTTTGCTCTGATTTGAAGAGCCACTTCCCAGAAGGCTCATTCTTCTTCCCCTCTGTTGTTTCTGTCCTTCTCCCTCTCTCCCTCGCCCTCCTGCCTTCCCTCCTCTCCCCCTGCCCTCCCTATTTGCATCCCTCTGTACACTTTGATACTTTTAAGTCAAAGACAAGAGCCAGGGATATTTAGAATACAGACTGGCGGACCTTGGGCCCACCCGCTAGCATTAAGCTCTATTATAAATAAGCAAGTTTTCTATGGAACTGTTACGTGCTGCTGAGGCACTGTCAAGGGAAAGCTTTTGGCAAAGCCCTGTAAGACTGAGGAAGAAGATGGTACAGATAAGATAAAGGATGAGAATCCATAGTGACTTGCTCGTGTTTTGGAGCGCAGAACATCTTAAGTTGCTGATCTCTATAAAACCGTCGCAGATGACTCCGTGGAAGTTTCATAATGCTTGTGTCACTTAATTTTTATGGCATGCTGAGAAGGGTCAAGATCTCTGTTTTCCAGTGAGAGCCGGGGTTCGTGGGCNGAAAGCCATTCAGACAGAGCAGGTCACAGGCACTGAAGGCAGTCCTCAACCCTCCGCTGCACGGTGACCTTACTTGGGAGAAGAAGCTGTCCTACATTTCTTGGCATTTCGGGGTTGTTCGAAAGCCTTGCATTTTTAAAAAAGGACATTTTCTTTCTCTTTTTCCAAATTAGTGATCAGGGAGAAAATTGTTCTGCTTTAACTTACTTGATAAATTGAGCTAGATGTTTTTCTAGGTTTTGTTAGTTTGGTTGGTTTTGCCAGAAAGCCCTGGACAGAGTGACACTTGGCCTAGCTGAGCCGTGTCCCACTTCCGAGAAGGGTCACGTCTCTGACCAGAGCCTGTGTGGCTCTCCAGTGGTGGAAGAGTGGCCTTTCTCTTGGCATCTCTTTCAGTAGGACAACCACCCTCACTTATTGTCTGCAGATGTTTCCCAGCAGCGAGGGTACAATGTTGGCACAGCGCTCCGCCCACAGCTGCCCTGCTGTCCTGCTCTGGGGGCTTGCTGCTGGTCAAGGGGCCACTGTCACCTTTAATTAAAAGCGCACGCAGGGAAGCAAATGACATCTCCATCTGTCACGTGGTTCCAGCTCGGTGTCCTGTTTTTCTGCTCTGGCTTTCAACAGACCGACTTAGCTAATTTGAGGGAAGCGTGGTTTACCCATTTATAATTCTTATGCAGACATTAATCATTGTAATTAAAATATGATAGCATGTGGATGTTGAAAGCACAGGTGGGACACATTAGTACAGAAAGTGAAAGTGGGAAGCTGCCTCATAGCTTACACACATACACACACACACACACACACAGACTGTTGTGTATCTCAGCTCAAAGCTGAAATGATTTTCAAGCAGGAGGAACAATCTACTTGCCGGTTCTTCTCCAAGAATTGTCTGCATCCTGTAATCCTGTCTGCAGCTGGATGGCTGACAAGGGCGTGGAGGTAAAGGAAGGATCATTACTCTTCATTCCTCCTGTTTATAAAATTTCGTCCCCAAATCCAGGCTCTGCCTTGGCAAGTGCTGAACATAACTGTTTTTCTTTCCTCACAATGGGCCAGCACCAAGAGAGTGGATAAAGCCTGTTGCCGCTTGACGCTGAAACTGGGCTAGTCTGTTACAGAGGCGAATAAAGACAGATGTGTGTGACGTCATTTTAAAAAGAGCACCTTTTACATTCAGTAACGGCATCTTGCCACACGCCCCGTGCTACGTGGCTAGCTCTCAGTATGTGGATACGTCGTTCTGTAGTATAACGCGGGCTCCTAAACCACTCCCGTCTCACGCGCCTCTTGCAGCCGAGGTGCTCCTCGTGAAAGCTCTGTAGCACATCCCAGGACCTCCTGACGGCGAGAGCGGGACGGCCGTGGCACCTGTTCCTGCAGCTCTTCTTTCCGTGCACCTCCTCTGACAGTTTCAGAGTGCAAGAGTGCAATGATTTATTTCTAAAATATCTCCCAAACTCCCGTGTGTTCACGGAGAGGCCTTTTTGGGAGGCGATCAGAGCAGTGAGACTGGATGAATCTTCATTTAGTGGCATTGTTGGGACATAATTGGAAATCAAGAGATGAGACCTTGTTTAAGAGAATGGTGGTAGGGGTGGGACCTTGGGGTCTGCTTCTCCCTTCCCTGGCACCCTCACCTCCTCTCTCCCTCCCCTTCCTCCTTCTCCCCACCCTCCCAACATCCCACCTCCCTCTCCCTCTTTCCCCTCCCCCTTCCTCTTCCCCTTCCTCCCCTTTCACCCTTTCCTCCTCCTCCCTCCCCATTCCTCCTCCTCTACCTTCTCTCCTTTTCTCCCCTCCTCCCTCTCCCTCTTTTTCCCTCCCTCCCGCCCTCCTTCACACACTTGTGCCATGACCTTGCTGCCTGGGACCCAGCTGATCATGGACTGAAATCTCTGAAAGCTTGAGCCCAACACCCTTCTCCTATCTGTTGTTTGTCAAGCCTTTCGTCACAGTGAGAGAGCAGACTCATGCACAGTGAAAGGCCAGAAGCAGAGTGGGAGAGTGGGGAAAGGCTGGCATCCGCGCTGGGAGGAGGGCTACACGAGGTGGGCTCTAGCAGGGAAGCAGAGTAGAGCCTGGAGATTAGTGTATGTGAGGGGTCCCAGCTCTGCAGGGTGCGTCAGCCAGGCAAGTCGCTGTCCTTGTCCGAGCCTTCGCACACAGGAGCTCACGGTCCCCTGCTCTCCTCCTGCTGGCTGCAGGCCCTGGACACCTGCCTGTTGGCCTGTCTGCCTCAGGCCTTCCGCTCATGTGACTTTGTTTGCCTCATCTGATTCTTTCTCTCACAGGTTTTCCAGATTTCCCTTTTTGAAGCTTACGCTTTCACCGCTGAGGCTGCCGTAGCAAGTACTATTGACTGGATCCTCTAAATAACAGACTTACATTCTGCCGTTACAGAGGCTGGAAGTCCAGGAAGAGGAGAGACCCACTCTCAAGAGGGCCTGTTCCTTCCCTGGAGATGTCCACTGCCTCAGTGTGTCTTTCCCCTGTGTGCCTGCAGGGAAAGCCATGTCAGCGTCTGCTGCCCACCTTTTTTTTTTTACTAGGGACACTGCATCGTTCCGCTTCAGTTACTACCCTAAGGGCTGCTCACCAAGTGCAGTGACACTGGGAGTCAGCGCTTCAGCGTATTAATTTCAGGAGGACCCAGGTGTGTCCTTGCCCCCCTGCCAGGGCGACCCCTTCCGTGCTCCTTGGTGAGAGGATCTCTGTTTCCACAGTCTTCCCATCTCTGGGCCGTCTGACTGTTGCTGCAGCCTTCCCTTAGCTCTTACCGCATCTTTCAGCCCCCTTTTCATCTGCTGCTTCCTTTGTGACTTGCCAGTGCCTCTAAGCCCATCCCATCCTTGACAGACCAGCCTCAAGAGTAAGAAGACTGTCACACTCAGCTCTAAGGCTTTTGGGCGCTTCACTCCATGTAGCTTACATTTTAATTTCTTCATGTGTGTGCATTGTCTTTTGTGACCTCGTCCTGCTGCAAGCTTTGGTCTGGCAAGCTGGTGTGCTTGCGTGCGCTGACTGCTCTTCCGTGCTTTCCTCTCTGCTGTGTGGCCGGCGCACCTTCTCCTCCAAGGTCACACCTACATGGGAGTTGTTTCCAGCACATATTCTGTGTGTGTTTCCAGAGTATACACTAGCAGTCAGCTCCTGGCATTAGGAAGAAACATCTGCAACTTAAAGCAGGAGAGATTTAGTTTGCCTTTCAGTTTTAGAGGGCTCAGTCCATGGTCAGGGCCACAGCGTGGTGGAAGGGTGTGGTGGGAAAGCTGCTCAATGCATGGCAGCCAGGAAGGAGGAGGCAGAAGAGAGGGGAAGGGAGGGGAAGGAGAAGGCAGGCAGGGGAGCTGAGGACAAGAATGCACCCTGCGAGTGACAGCCCAGGGATCCGCACTTCACAGCAGATCCAGTGGTGGATTCATCCAGACCTGTATCTGCCGGCATATGCGGCTCCCCGGGATCAGCGTTCCTCAAGCCCCAGAGGCACCGTGTGGGCCGCTGTAGGGCTAAGCCATAACTTGCCTTCTTCAGGTGGCCTTGGTCCTAAAGACATAGTGAACCTCCTCTCGGCCCCCAGAGGACCTCGTGTACGTTGCCTGTGCTGACACAGTGAAAACACTTGCTCTTTACCTGAGTCTGCCTGAAATGTGAGGAAAAGTGAGCTGTGTTTCTGGCTTCCTCCACATCTCCTCTGCCCGGCACGGTGCCAGCCATAGAGCCGTGGCTGCGTCGTGTGTACGCCTTGGGCACACAGCCTTAGCGCCGCACAGACGTCGCTGTCCAGAGGCTCGCGGAGTCTGGTGGCTCCATACCAGGGGTGCCAGGCCTAGCTCTGTGAGGCTTTAAATATCTGTTACTTTACACTTGAGGAGAGCAGAGGGTATTCTTCATGAGTCCAAGTATCGGGTGGAGAATGAGAAACATGTTTACACCCCTTTCTGCCTGGATGAGTGGGTGAGAGGGTAGCGGATCTATCGGCTGGCTGTGATAGCTGCCTTATCCCTGGGACAAGGGAAGAGGACGAACATGAGAAGGAGCGGGAGTGCGTCGGGGCGGGTTCCTGCGGTTTTTCTCATGTGTGGAAAGGTAGGACCACGTTCATAGGGGAAGGACGCTGAATCGCAGTGCCTGCTACCGAGGGATTTTCACAGCCTGCGTTCAGAGCAGAAGTCCGTGGAGTGAGGCACAGAGCTGGGAAGGCAGCGGGTGCATTCACCTCGCTCACTTGGCCTTGTGGAGTCCTCCCTGCACCTGCAGCTTGTCTGCAGCATTCAAGGGATGATGGTGTTGAAGCCAGAAACCAGCAACAACGTGCTTGATGGTTTTGGCTTATTCCCCAAGGATATGGACTTAGCTGAGGATGAAGCTGAATAAAGAGTCAAAGAGCAAGACCTTAAGAAAAGCCAGATATGAGCCAAAATTAGCAGAGGGATCCCTGTGCACCCGCGCCTGTCCACGACATGCACAACTTAACAGAATCCCTGGCTGGCCGACAACCAGATGAGCTTCCTCTTTTGGGGATGCTTGGCTTGACGGGTGGTTTATCTTTATTTCAGTAGTTTTGCTACAGGCTTTCAAGACGCCCTTGGCTGGCAGCCACATCAGCAGAGGCACAGTAAGTGCGCGGGAGCAGCCATGCGCGCGCACATCTATTAGTGCGTGGAAGAAGCCCGGATGGTGGCTGTGGGAACAAAGAAAGTCCTCGAGTGGGTGTGTTGACGTTTAGTGGAGATTGTGCACATCACTAAAAATGTGCTTAAGGGCTGGCCAAATAGCTCAGTGGATTAAAGCGCCTGCAAGCAGGCTCAGGGGGCACAGGTTCGATCCCGCGCCTGCCGTGCCAGCCCCGCCCCTGGGGCGCCCTGAGACGGCAGTTGAGACTGGGCATGGTGGCACGCCTCTGTAATCCCAGCTCTTGGGAGGCTGTAAAGAGATGGGTCACTATGAGTCCGATGTAGTAGTGAGACTATGAACACCCTGTAGACCCTTCCCTAAAATACAGGAAAACAACCAAACGTGCTTAATAAACAGGCTTTGAAGTTTTGGCTAAATTGGTGCTCAAACAGCAACTGAAATAAAGGCAAATAAAGTATCTTAACATAATGAACAGGAAAATACTACAACTTCCTCAACATTGAAAAGAACATGCATAAAGCCAGGACAACCCGCTGATAGTGGGATGAAAGTAAGCGCAGCACTTCTGGAGGGGATTTTAGAGAGCCACGTCATCAGAATTCTAGAACTAAGTAACTAATCAGTTTACATAATCAATCTAATAGACTAGTTGTCATTTTGTTTGTAGAAAAATAAAAACAACCTGGACATGTAACAGTAATCTGCATGTCAGTTCACTAAGGAAAACTGAAAATTATGAATTAAATATTGTAACAGTGCCTTTAAGGCCATGAAAAGATATTCAGATGTAAGTGGAAAAGTGTAACACAAAGAAATCTTTATAGAATACTATCTTTCTCGACTTCCACAAAGAAATCTTTATAGAATACTGTCTTTCTCGACTTCATATTTCTAAAAACATAAGACATTTTTTCTCTCTCCTCCCTCTCTCCCTCCCCTTTTCTCCGCCCCCTTCCCTTCCTCTCTCCTCTCCTCTGTCTTACTGGGCAAACCAGAGGCTCCTGATGTGTTAAGCCTGTGCTTTCCTTTTTTCTTTTTGGGTCTAGAGGGTTTGACATGCTATCTGCCATTGTAAGAGGAATTGCTTTCCGTGTAAGTGTCAGGGCAGACCCGAGATGTCCCGCAGTCTGATGTGCGCAGAGCTAGGGCTCTGGGGAGATGGTGGGCCCATGTGCCCGGGCTCCTCTACATTAACCCTTTGATGAGACCCGGATGCGAGGCCAAGTGCTGGCAGCCAAGGGGCGGGGCCTCTGCGGAGTGCCTGGTGACAGCCGCGTCCTGGCCGCGCCCTTCCTCCCTGGGGCCCCCTCCTGGCGGTGCTTCCCGGCCACCGTGCAGTGAGCGGCTCGGCTCCCTGTGCGTGCGGGGCCGCTTGGTCCTGCCTTCCTGTCGGGGAGGCAGCCCCCCAGAAGCTCGAAGTCCGACCCCGTGCCCCACACATAAACGCCCCTTCTTTGTACTCCCAGGTGCTGCTTCGCAGCGGTGAAGGGCTGCCCTGCGCAGTGGCCCTGCGTGGGTTTGAACGCTCGGCACTCACTGTACACCCGTGCCCGCTCCAGGCCGGGCCAGCGCAGCGCGCGTGCCTGTGTCCTCACCCGTGAGCTCCTCTTCGTGCGCGGAGCCTGCAAGCTGCTCTCTGCTATCTACGAATGGAATATCTGGGTGGGTGCAGAAGACCTCTAAAAAATAATAATAATAACAAAATAACAAAATAAATTCAGCTCTAGTAGGAGGCAAACTGGCTTTAGCGCTTTCTTGAGCAGATATAAGACAAAAGAAATGCTCCCCTACCCCGTTCACTGTGGCGCAAGGGCACGCTGTCAGACCTAACGTGGCCGAGCTCCACCTCCCTGGGAGAGAGGATGTGCAGGGGCCACAGGCGGTCGCACTCAAGGCCCTGGGCGTGGACGGGGCGTGGCAGGAGCCGCAGCTGGCAGGAGGGGGACAGCTCTGCGGGTGGTGGCTGTGAGCCTGGCTCCACGAGGTGAAGCAGCTCCCTGGGAGAAACCACTGGAGTCTTCCCTCTGTCTTTCTCTTGGGCAGCGGCTTTCTTCCTCCCAGTAAATATATTCTGCTCTTCAGCAAAAAACATTTAAGCAGTTTTGAATGCTGTGAAATCAAAGGTCGGAGATTAGGAGCAGCTCTCCGGAGCAAGGCAGACTTCGTGCATTCCTGGTGTGGCCAGCCGACCCCAAAGCCATGTCAGCTTTCTTTTTATTGTAGTTTATGTTTTAATCATTTATTTATTTATGTATTTGGTACAGGGTCTCGCTATGCAGCTCGGACTCATAGTGATCTTCCTGTCTCAGCCTCCCCAGTGCTGGGATTACAGGCATGCACCACCACTCCGGGTTTTTGCAGCTGGCACAGCATGCCCAGGGTTCCAGGGCTGGCATGGCATACGGTACCGAGCCAGGTCCTTGAGCTTGCCAGGCAGGTGCTCAGACCACTGAGCTATCTCCCCAACCCGCCCCATCAGGTTTCCATGTGAACAATCACCGGTCATTTCAATTTGCTCAGTAAACTTAGCCAAAAGTATCTTATTTAAAACAAGTATGATCAAGCTATTCTGATAATAAATCATTCTCCAAAACATGTGTTTGGGGTCTCGAAATTCTGCATCCATAGCTCAGCAGATTAAAGAGCCTACAAGCAGGTGCAGGGACCAGGGGTTCGATCCCTGGGCCTGCTGTGCCGGCCTTCGCCCTGGGGCACGCTGAGACAGTGATTGAGACTAGGCATAGTGGCACACACCTGTGATCCCAGCACTTGGGAAGCTGTAAACAAGAGAAGCACTACGAGTCCAATCTACTAGCGAGGCCCTGAACACCCTGTAGACCCTTTCCTAAAATACAAAAAAAGAAAAAAAATTTTTTTTTCATTCAAAATTTATTTTAAAATTTATTCATGTACTCACTTCAACAGCACCGATACTGAAATTTATTTGTGAGTTCTTGAAATTATTTAAACTTGTGTCTAATGATGCAATACAAGCCAAAATGGGAAGGGCTATATGTTGTTCTCAATACTGTCAAAATGACATTTTGTTCATAGTGGTACTTCAAATGGCCCTTAACGTATTGGGCCGGAAGTAACATCTTGCAGTATTTATTTCTTCTCAGATTTTAAGCAGGTAGAAGTCAGACTGTGAAGTTCTCTTATTGAAGTAATAGCAGCACACTGCAGGCAGCTACACAATGCTTAGTGATGTTTCTTTAGGGTAAACTCAAGACCTTCTGCTTGCCAGGAGGCGCAGAGGCCCTGCGCTGTCTCCCAGGCCCCACCGAGCGTGGGCTTAGAGATGATTTCCATTTCCTCAAGGAAGAGTCACCTGAGTGGAGTGGGGCTGCTTGCTGAGGGGGTTGCCTGTTATACAAGAGGTCATAAAGTGCCAAATGTAGGAGTTACAACAGAAGTGCAGACATAAATTTGGTAGCACAGTTCATCTGTGGTGGAAAGATATTTTGAACTTTTCCAGTTTATTTATTAAATAATTGCCTGGCACTTTGGTAGCAGCTACCTCAGCTGACCCTAGAGAGTGTCCAGTAATAAGGCTCTGGGACTTGTAAAGATAAACTTCAGTAAATAGTTGCAATCCTTATACTTTTATCTGCAAAGTTATAAACTTTGAGAACTTGGAAATTTTCAACTACCTGTTAGTGGGAAAATGACTCTTAACACTGGCTTAGTAACAATCACTGTAGCCTTCCCCCCCCCCCATCATAACAGAAAACAGAAGGAAGAATGCTGTGAAATGTAAATTGAGAAGCAGGAATCTAGGGAAGTGATGATGAGATTACCTCGGGAAAATGCTGAGAGGCACAGATGCGGGATGCAGCGTGGTTGAGATACTGGCTGCTGCCTGCGGCTGCACGGCATGAAGAAAGACCAATTCTGTCACTCTTTGGGGACCATATTCCGAAGGGCATGGTGCATTAGTAACTGATAGGCCGCCTTATGGGAGGGCCTGGAGAGAGCCGGAAAAGCAAACGCTCCAACCATGCAGACCGGCACGCCCCCTTGGAGCTGCATGGAGCAGAATGAAAAACTGTTCACATTGCGTACATTGTGTTCAATTTGCGCTTACACGGGATGGCCGGAGGCATTGGCCAGCCAGATTCTGGTGCTTAGGTACTCCTCGCTGACAGCGAGGGCAAAGCAAGAAGAGAAGATTGCAGGACCAGAAGAAACGTGTTGCTTGCTGTTGTTCAAGTGATACATTTTAGAACACAGGGATTTGGTTTAGAAAATCCATGCATGATGGAGGTGAGGAGAGAAATGTCTATGAGGTCAGGGCCAGGCTGTCATAAATGGTAGTCCACTTAAGATGAGACGCAAGCACTGCAGCCGCAATGTCCTGGAGCTTTCAGAAGAAACTAGGACCTGGCCATTGGGGTGCTAGTTCAGTTGAATGGGCTGCATTTTCAAAGTAGGATTCTTACAAAACCTGAAAAAAAATGTTCTGAAATATGTGTGAAATGCACCGGTTACTCAGTTGATTATTATGTAGCAGTTCTGTGTAATACACCCTTCCCTTCATGATTTTATTTTATTTTATTTTTTGTGGCTGACTTAGCTCTCCCTGGGGGCAGGGCTGGCAGGGCATGCGGTGCCTTCAGTTCTTAACCTCTGTCCCTGCGCACTTGCCTAAGCTTGCCTAAGCAGGCGCTTTAGGCTGCTGAGCTATCTTGCCAGCTCTGTGATGGTTTTTGTATAACATTTGCCATGTAGTGGAGTTTGCTTTAATGTCATTTTACAAAACATATTTTCAAGGATAATTCACAACCAGTTAAAATGTAGCCTCAAGAACAAAGATACACCCTTTAAAAAGATATGTCCTGGTCTGGGGACAGATATCTAGGTGCTCGAAGTGCCTGCCTGGCAAGCATAAGGACCTGGAGTCCATCCCTGGTACCCTGTGGGACCACCGAGACTGGGCATGGTGGTGCACGCTTCTAATCTGCCTGCTGGGAAGGCTGAGACAGGAGCATCACTATGAGTCTGAGCTGCGGAGTGATACCTTTTGTAACCCAAAAATCAAACTGGACTCAAACCTAAAAGTGCTTTATTTAGCTGAGCTCAGCGGCAGCACCTACTCTCCTCTTGAAGTATGTGCGTGCCCAGTCTAGGTGAGGCACACTTTTTGAAGGGAAAACCACAAGAGTAGGGGGAGGAGGGGGGATTTTACAAAACTTATTTTTGAGTTAGTCATGACCAGAGGGTTAACTCTTTGTTCCCATAGACGAGGTCATATTTTGCAAACCCTACAGGAATATGTCCTTATTTGGCTTGGGCATTGTTTATGTTCCAGTAGTAGGAAAGACATCAGATGACAATTTCACCCATTTTCAAGTTATCTGTTAGTTCCTGTAGGAAGGACAGTTTAACTCATTTTGCAGAATGTTGAGGAACATTTCTTCTCTTCTCACGGAATGCTGAGAAACACTTTCTTTAAACAGTCACATTCTTCAGGGAAGGCATGGGTGGGGGG
>NDGN011552319.1:7438-21053 GCA_002564285.1 Tympanoctomys barrerae | reverse complement strand
TTTGCAGTAACAGGGATCGAACTCAGGACCTTAATCTCACCAGGCAGGCACTCATGCCACTGAGCTATCTCCCCGGCCCTTTCACTTTGGCCTTTAAAGTACCTCTGTACTGTGCCTAAAGTCCAAACCACTCATTTGTTGCATCTTACATACCTTAAGTCAACCCTTCCATTCAGTCATCTGACCTTGTGTTTTGATGGCCCCGTCTACTACTTCATCCCTGGAAAACTCTGACCTGAGTCTCAGAATTAGCATTTAATGTGCAAAACACAATGAAGAGCACTGCAAAAGCTTCACACAAGAGCATGGTCTTGTTTGCAGTGGCACTGTCTCACCTGAATAAACTGTACTGAATACTCAAGGCAAAAAGTCACTTCATCTCTCATTCCAAGTTTCTGGATGCACGTGGTGAAAGTCAAACACAATGTGCTAAAGAAACGTATCAATAATTTTTAAAATTGAATTTTGATTATATTTGTTTCATAAATCATCAAATAATCCAGGAACAAATCATTAAAAAAGGTTTATATCTAATGCCATATTGCTTGTAGTAATAACTTGTGATAAGGATTGTGTAGAATCTCTAAATTCCACAATGCAAAATTTACAGTATTCTCACTGAGGACACATGTGAATCTAACCTTTGTTGATGAGTCATAACTATGAGACATCTGAAAAACTAATATTTTTTTAAAAAAGATTTCCAATATGTGAGCATCTAGGGAGACTGAGGGGCAGTATTCTGTCTCGTAAGTCACACAGAACTTGTAGTTAGCCAAAATCCACTAAATGGATCACCCATTCAGGGGCCTCTTAAATGATCCCTTTCAGTTCTGTGAGTTTTTGAACCTTATCTTTTTATGATGGTTTCTGTGGGGATCAATTATAAGACAAAGCCCACTTAAAATTTAAAAATCAAAGGTTCACATCTGTTCTTATCCTCATCCTTTCCTCACCATTTTAGAAACTTTATCATCAAAACCAATTTAAGTCTTTTGATTCTATGTAGGCTATAATTTCCCAGTGCTGCATACTCTTCACTGTAAAATGCAATATGTATTTACCTGATATGTGGACTGACACCACAGCCTGTATCTAAGTACAAATGAACCTTCACAAAATAAGAAAAGGCTTACTGTGTGGAAACCACTTAGCCTGTAGGGGGCTTCTCCTTCTTGACTGGTTAGATATCTTCTTCCCCTCAGGATATCATTTTCCATAATTGTCCTTTGAATAGCTCTAGTGATTTTTGAGACCTTGCTTTCCTTTGTTTCCCTGTTTTTTAAGCATCTTATGACAAGACATTTTCTGACATGTGCATTTTTTCGTGTAATTTTCATTTATGTTCTTGTTTCAGAAGTTCTAGGAAAAAGGAAATTAAAACTTTGGATATGATCAATGTTACTAATGAATTCAGCTATTTCAGTTGAAACCTTTTTCCACTTTCTTCTGGCTCTATGCTTCAGTGTAAGAAACAAAGGAAGAAAGTTAATATTTTCCAGTATATTGTAAGAATGACAATACCCTCAATACTACCTAGAGAAGAAAACTCATATTCATGTATAAATTTTAGATACAAAATGATATTGTCAACTGATAACACAAAAGTAATGACTTAGGTTGAAATCTTCCTTTGATAAAAGTGCCTATTCAGTTTTTAAAGTTAGATAATTACAGATCATCAATCACTGGTTTAATGATGTTTAGTGAATTCATGATGTGTTTATTCATGAAGATTTAAACTAATCTGTTAAGCTTTAAATCAGGGACATTTTATGCCATGGTTCACCTAATGTGCCTGAATTTTTACAACATGATGATTTAGGTTTTTTTTTTTAATTTTTCTTTTTCCAAAAATATTAGTTACTAAAAGTTAATGGTTATGGTTTAGATTTGAGGTGTTTCCCACAGCCTCCTGCATTTGATAGATGACTGGAAGGTGCTGTACTTGTCAGGGAGCCCGTCGCTGTCAGGTTCATAAGTGATTTGCCATTAGGAGGTAATTGGGGTCACTGGGGCACGACCCAGAAGAGGACATCCGCTCCACTCATTACTCTTTCTCTCTGTTTTCTGGCTTCCAGGGTGTGAGCTACTTTACTCCTGGGGATTCCCTGCCATGAGATTTCTGCACGCACTCAAGCCTTCCAACTGTGAAACCAAAACCTCCAAACTCATGAGCCAACATGAACCCTTGTGGGTTTGAGTGCCCTGTCCCAGGGATGAGAATGTGACTTAGACGGTAGGAAAATAAGGATGATCTGAAACTTACCTGGAAAATAGAAATGCACATTCATGAAAACGTCTGAGCAGCATCTTACTGCGATGAAGAGTTCAAATGGCAGGGCCAGGTCCTCTTAAATCTTGCCCCAAAGAGATTTTTCTCATTAATGGATAAAAGCATCCACAGGCAGTTATTGAATACCTACTAGGTGCTGGTGTCTGTTTCGACCCCTGGAGGTAAAGTTGGAAGATAAAAGCAGTGAACCGGTGGAGAAAGAAGAGCTCAGTTCTGGGTACCTGCACGAAGACCGTGCCACACAGCCAAGAAAAGAGCAAGGAAACAAAGGCTCTCTCCTAGGTTACTTCTGAGCCTGGTCATAAAATTAATTCTCCCCAGGGTAAGGCATTCTTTTAACTTTTAAAGTGTGAATATAACACAGATCAGAACAATATACAAAACAAACATATAGCTTCATGTGTTAGAAGACCACTTGTGCCCAGAAGCTGACCTATGCCCAGGACCGTCCTATGCTCCACTGGGACAGAAACATGTGCTGCTCTCATTACGGTACTCAATTTTATTTTACAGTTATAGTCGCTACTTTCTGACTTGTCTTCACAATTTATTACTTAAATATTTTTACAACCATAATGGAGCCTTGAAAACAGAGTTACTCACTTGTGCTTACCTGTGCATACCTAGTCTCTATATTCAATTTTGCCCACTTTTAGTGTTTTTTAAAAAAATTATTTTGATAAATTGTAAATGTCTCTTAAGTCACTGTTATGGTGTCTCCCTCTCCCTTCAATTTCATTAAAATTTACTCATTGAAGAATGGTGCCTATTTGACCTTTCTTTTCTCTTAAGAGAATAGTAAAATAATAGGTAAGACATTAAAAATGATAAACAATTTTTAAAAACGAAAGAAGATAGTTATTCAAAAATGGTTGTTATATTGCACATTGTCTTCAAGATTGATGCTCAGATTGCCAGATAGAAGCATGTAAAATTGGTCAAAATAAAAATTTGAGGCATTAACTACTACCTTCAAAAACAGATAAAAATTGGTAGTACACGCTTCTTAGCTATCCTCGGTACCTACATACATAATTTTTCCTCTTCCTTTTTCCCTTTTCTTTTCACATCCTATGGTCTCCCTAGCATAAGAACTGAAAGAGTAAATAAAATCTGAATGGTACAATTGTTACAGGGTAAAAGGGAAAGATCCTTCATTTTGAATATCCTCCTATCTTGTGTCCCACAATTTTGCAACTCAAGTAGAAATTTGGTTAGACTCGGCATCAGTCCCTTAGGCAGTTCTGCCAGAGGCATGTGTCTTTTTTATTAGGAGACATGCATTGTGTATTCTTCTTCCATGGTAATAGCCACTGTGAGTGTTAGGAATGGATCCCCTCATTTAATTCTCGTTATATAATATAGTGATATACAGCTGTCATTTTATTTTAATTTATCAGATACAATAATTCTGTAAGATGTAGTTTTTGCTAGTATTTTTTTTTTAGTACCAGGAATTTAACTCAGGACCCTATTCTTGCCAGGCAAGCACTCATTCTACTGAGCTATCTTCCCCGGCCCTCTTGCTAGTATTTTGACATCTAATAACCCTGGCCTGCAGGATAAACTATTCATTTTTTCTTTTATTCTCACTGCTCACAAAAATAATGTCTCAAGCACCTTCGGCAATTAATTTTTTTTTTTGCAGCTTATGATTAAGCATTTAAAAAATGTTTGATAAGTTCTAATCCATTGCTGTCATTACCTACCTGGCCTGTGGGTCCCTTCCCCTTGTGCTTGGCTCTGGTGCCACCTGGGCTTAGGAGAATGACGGCCCCCATGGAAAGACCCTGACTTGAACACAGTGGTAGGAAAACAGGGAGAGCGTGAAGTCTCCATGGGCAGCTATATTCATTAGGTCTTTGCTAAAATTAGACTTGCATTATCTCCTTAAGAAAAGAAAGACATATGGGTAGGCCCAGGCTCCACATGTCACTGGGACTAACAGGAAGACTTCAGAGTAGAAAGTAGATTCAAGGGTTATGGGCTATTATAATTTACCACATAATGTACTGTTCTTTCTCTAATATATCACTTTTCAGCATAAATTCCTAAATCATTTTATTTGTTTCTCTAGATTATATTAGGCAATACTCACTTGAGGGTCAATAGGTTCTGCTATGTGCAGAATATATATTTGACAGTTTTATTGCAGATCTCTTCTGATTTTAGGGAAGTTATTTTTAATTATAACTTTTAGCATTTCTTTCTTTTCTTACTTTACTTTCTGGCCTTGGCTATTCCAATTATCCAAATGTTAATTTTCAACTGCTTTGCAGTAATCTATTTTCAATATATTTTGTTTTCTATGAATCATTTCCATCTACTTATTTCATTATGATTTTAAGATTTTCCTTTCATGGTTTATTTCTCTGAAGTTATGTTCACTTGGTCTTATTTCTTTCTGAGGAATTACTCATTTCTGAGTTTTTTTTCTATTTGGAATCTTAAAATTTTGTTCTTAGTTTTCTAATCTTATTTTTGTGATTATTTTAATTTTGTATTATTTCTTAACTTTTAGCTCATTTTGAAAAATATTCCTTTTAAAACATTCCCTCCCTCACTCCTTCCCTCCCTTCCTTCCTTTCTTCCCCTTTTGCTATTTCTTCTGTCCTGTGGGGGGTCCCTCTTTGTTTTCTAGATTGGCCTGGAGCTGTCACATTCTTTCTTCTACAGCCTCATGAATGCTGGAATTACAATAGTTAGCACTATGCTGCGCTGTTATTAGTCTTATAATAACTTGGTAATTTGACTTGAAATTAATTTTTTTCACTTTTTCAATAAAATGGGCTTTTCAAAGTTTGTTATAGAGGAAAGCTGTGTTAGAATAAATTCCCATGTTTCCCAGTAGGGTTGCTTCCCTTTCACCTGTATCTTCTCTCTTTTTTAATTTAAACAAAATTTATTTATTTTTTAATTAATTTTATTGAGAATCAAATAGCAATAAGACAATTTTAAAACAGGTTAGTAGGACAGTTACAATAATTAATACATTGCATATTGTTGTCTTCATAATATAAGATGCAGACATGATATCTTGTCCAAACACTATTTGGCAGCTATTTGGGGAGAAACTGAGGAGTACCGACAGATGCTGTAGAAGGACCACGAGGGTCTCACCGCACAGCGTGAAACTGGTACAGTCCAGACCCCGTGAATGTACAACCCAGACCAGTCCACAATACACTACTAGGAAGGGATTCATACTGCAAGGTGAGTGACTAAAGTTGCATCATCTCTTTTTTCCTCTCGACTAAACCTATTCCAAATAAATTTAGTCACTCACCTTGCAGTGTAAATCCCTTCCTAGTAATGGACTGTGGATTGCTCTAGGTTGTACACTCACGGGGTCTGGACTGTACCAGTTTCACACTGTATGGTGAGCCCCTTGTGGTCCTTCTTCGCATCTGTCGGTACGCCTCAGGTTCTCCCCAAGTAGGTACCAATAGTGGGCACATCTTGGTCATCAGCTGTAGCTGATTTTTTTCACTTTGTCACTTGTACTCTGAAGTAAACGAAAAAACATGTTCCACCATGTTTAGGGTGTTTTTCTGCTTGCTTATTCTGTTTTCATAAAGGTTTTGGGAGAATCATATCCTATCACCCTGCTTATGTGCTTTTGCCAAATTCTCTCCCTTTCCAAGTCTTTTCTGTTTTCTAAACAAATTCTTTCCTCTATCTTAAGCTCAAAATTGTCTAAAACTTCTATCATAAGTTACTACTTTAACTCAATGTGACAAAACTATCTTCGTGATATCATATTCTATCAACTCAAGTTCTTTTTGAAAATACATGTATTCATAGATTATAGGTGCATGATGTACAGATTGTATCTTTGCCTTAGCCTAATGCATTATGTATTACATGTCCAACAAGGACTATTTTAGAATATTGCCACCATGCATTTCCCCGTGGCACTTGGGAAGATACAAGATAAAAACTGCCTACATAGGTAGCATCTCAGGAAATTGTCAGAAAATGTTTCTCAGACTGAGGCCATTGGAACCTGGACCTTCTTTCCCTAATCAACTCCAAAATAATTGTGATGATTAAGAACACACCTGAAAGAATATGCAAGGATATATCAACTTCATATTTTACAAAATTTCTTAGTTTAAGTCACATTACAGAGTAATACAAAGGACAAAAGTTGTACAATATGATGGGTGTAAGAGAAATTTTATCTGGGCTCTGAGTGTGAATTATTTTCCATGGTGAATTTTAGATTTTCCCTTTCAGAGAGATGAATTTGAACTAAGTGATTTATAGATTTTTCCTGACCCCATTTGGAATTAGTGATAATTATTTATAATAACAGGGTTGTGGTTACCTTTGTTATTTGTTACCATGGATCAATACAAGTTAATGGATTCATATTTTGTATCTGATTTTCATAAACATTATCTAACCAACTCACTTCATAGAATTGCAGAGTTTTAAAAGAACAATCAGGACATTTTCTTTAAGCAAAAACTAAGTTACTAAAGTCAAGCTTATTTGTTTCAAAGTAAGTGACATATTTCTACATCCAAGAGAAAGTGGTCCACGCTAAATTCAAATTAAGTATTGTAAGGTTCATGTTTATGGATATTTTCTTAATTACAAAAATTGACGAGAACCAGTCTTTGATCTAAAATCTGTCAGGCTGTATTGAATTACAATTGTATTTGCTTTTCCTGCCCTAAAATGACAGTTTTGTGTGGCAACACAATTTCTTAACAATATGATCTGATGTACATGATCAAACATGCGAAACAAGTGCATGATTACTTTTATCTGGGAAGAGACTTCAAAACTCTTTTAATTAACCCAGTCGCTTTAGTTAGGCGTACATGTGAAACTTTGATGGTACTAAAAAACAAAGAGCCAGAAATCCTGATCATTTCTTCATAATAAGCGAAACCTAGGGTAAGTCACCAGGTATCTTTGGATTTTATTTGAAATATACATTGATAAACTTTATTTTAAAGTCAATAGCTCTTTACCTTAGTGACACTGAGGACTTAGTGTGGCTAACTCTTCTACCATTGGTGGTTGATGTGTATGTGTCAGGAAGAAGAAGAATGTATAGATAAGACGCACATTGCTTATAATAAATAATGGGCTTTTCCCCCTCCTTTTGCTGTCATTTTTTCCCAGTGCAGATATTGATGAGCTGAATAACCACTCCCATAGCAACAGGAAAGTTATTGATCTTGCAGAAAGGGTGAAATTGAAGACTCTAGAAAAGCTTACTTTTGCATGAAGGGTTCTTGACATTATAACATGAAAGGATAGTGGCCAGAAAGTTCCAAGTGTTTAGCTCTAAGTCAGAACACATTTACTTACTCACAGTAATATAATTCATGTTTCTTGAAATCTGTACTTTTCTTATACACATTAAACTGCCTGTATAACTAAATTCACTCTATTCTTCAGTTATTCTGCTCTTTTGAAATGACTATTTTTCAGTCATTTCATTCTCCTTAGTAACTATTATGTATTCTTTACTAAAGAAAATTAATAGATTAAATATTTCTGTTGCATTCTAAGGACAAAGAGATTTATTTAATGTGTTGAGAACCTAATACTTACTCCAGGTTTATGTCCTGGACTTGTGTCCAAATAACAAATACTTCTCCTGAAGATAAGCTTATAATGATATGTTCTCTGAAAAAGCCAGTGACATGAATATGAAGTAGTCTAGATAATATTTGTTTAACTTAATCTTAATGTATTTTCATAAATATACTTAAAGATGACTAGAAGCATAAGAATTATACCTTTAAGTAAATTAAATTACTAAATCCACTTTATTAAATTGCATTCTATCCTACCTAGAATAGTTTGTTTAGTTTCTTCAAAACTGTTAAAGTCCTCCTACAATTACTTTGGAAATAATGATCCTTCCCCTGCTACAACACTGCCATCTTTTATAACATCAAAAGTCAACTGCTATCAAAGGAAGTACTTTCTTTTCATTTCATTTTTATATCAATTCACAGTTAATTGTATTTATTGTTCATTCATCTCTAGCAAATGCTTGAATTCCTTTTGTATGGCAAACTTAATTTTGTTTATAGGTGATAGTGTGAAGACAAAAATAAGAAATTCAGTGTCATGAAGATGTTTAAAGTGCAGAAAGACCAAAAGAAACAATCCTAGGAAGGGTTACATGATCATGAGTGCGCTGGAGAAAAGTGAAGCAGAACCATGGTGAGGACAAGGAGAGAGAAACAGGAAGAGGACAAAAGAAGCAAACGAGATGTTTGCAATGATTTTGACACAGGCAGTGGGCAAGTTTGTTGATCTGCTTCATGCAGAAGTATTAAGTCAAAAGCAGTTCTAGTGCCTTTTTCTATATAGTTAAGGGGGAAAAATGAGCTAGTTTTAGATTTATTTGAGATTTTGATTGATAAGTGAAAATATTGAATAGAATGTTAGATAAAAGTCTTGCTTTTGTTTTTTCCTTTGAATGAATCTTGTGCCTTTATGTCTGCTAACCTGAACAACTAATTTGAAGATAACATCATGTAATACAACAACCATTGTTGAATTCCTATTAGTTCATTTCCTGAAATTCTGTATCATTTCTAATGCTGTTTTTTTTCTATCATTATTTTGTATAAACAAAATACAATTTTTAAAAAAGTCTTGGGTTAGTGGAAAGATTTCAGTCTGTAATTATAAAAATCAAACTTGCCAATATCTAAATGGTATTTAAATTTAAATACATGGATCTGGAAGGAATCACTAGCGATCTAGTGTAAGTAAAGAAATGAAGAAAAAGGAGTTCCTTAAATTGGACAATGAGTAGAAAGAGAAGGAATATCAGCAAGCTATTGACAAGGGGAAGTCAACGAGATAAGAAGAAAACAATAGTGTTCCACCTGTTTCCCAACAGCAAAAAATCGTTGCAAGAAAGTTAGAAGTTGAAAACTTAAAATGTACCCGTAGATTTAGCAATATGCAATCATTCATAACATTGAGAGGAATTTTTTTGAATAAAATTAGAAATGAAATCTTGCTTGGTGTCCATTGCAAAAGAAAATATGATAATAAATATCATACTGAAGATAAAGGATTGTTAGGGAAATCTAGGCTAAATACTTGAAGGCAATTAAGGAGGAATTCCATATTTCAAGCATGGAAAACTAAGTCCTCAGTAAAACATTTTTTCTTAGTACCTGTTTTCAAGACACAATGATTACATTTATCAGGAGAATAGAAATAAGGAAGATCCTTTTCAGTAAAACTTTATAGATAATATATAGTTTCACTAGCTTAGATCCATGGAAAACCAATAGGAGTTGGAGTAAGAAATAGTATTTACATTTTTTGATTGGAATATTTCAACATTTTTAGAACTCATTTTTATTAAGAAGTTTATGAAGCCAGGTGTTGTGGTACCTGCCCATAATCCCAGAACTCTGAGAGGCTGAGGCTGGAAAATTCCAAATTCCATCCAAACTCAGGTAATTTAGCAACTGAGAGAGACTGGAGTGGTTAGGATGGAGTTTCAGACTGACTGGCTGTAGGGCTCGCTGGTGAATTAGTGGCACACCTCTAAGTGGAGTCACGGAGTCGAGCCTTGGATGTGGCACTCTTTCCCTGCTCTGCTTCCTGGTAGGCATGAAATGAGCAGCTTTGCTCCACAAGGGTTTTGCTTTGGACTGAATGTGGACTAAAACCAAGAGGAGCTAAGCCTCTTCTTCTGTTAGTTGTGAGTACTGTTTCCTGTATTAGAGCAGTGTGAAAGCCTACCAGTACAGAGGACTTGTAATAGCTTTTTTTTTTCCCTAAAGAAGAAGGGATGGGGATGTAGCTCAGTATAGTGGCCCTGGGTTCCAGTCCCAATGTAAAAAAAAAAAATCAGAACATTTTGGTATAAAGATAGTTTTTAAAAAAAGAGTCAGGGAGTTCATTCTTTAGATGTTTGCTTGTTTGTTACTGATTGCTTTCCCTAATCCCCCCAATCTACTCTCATAGGCTTAAGCGTTTGTTTCTATACTGATTTATGTTAAGTTTGAAACCATCATTGCAAGTCATTTTTCTGAAGAACAGATCCCAGTGTATGAGTCAGGGTTATCTATAGGATGAGAGCAACAGGATATAAAGATAAGTAAAAGAAAATAATTTAGTTTAGCTTATAAAATAAAAGAGTGCATAACCCCCTGTGTTGTTCTGCAGTATGGAAAGCTGGGAATTCATGAGCTACTCAGTCCAAAGAACTGAAAGCTTCAGGCAAGAGGCACATGTGATGCAGCTGCAGGATGAGGCCGGAGGCTTAGGATTTCCCTAAGAACTTGCTGACATGGGAATATATTCAATGGCTGGAGTCTGGAGTTTGATGCCTGCAGGTGATGACAGTAGCAGACCACCACCTGCTCAAGAATAACTGAGATTATCTATTCATGCATGCCTGCTTCTCTCCTCTTACACTTGTTCCACCCAAGATGCCAAGCTATGAATAATGTAATGCACCATTAAGAGGCTTTCCTTCCTCAGTTAGCTGAACCACCTATCAATAATCCCTGGAAAAGACTTCATGGACATACCTCGAAGTGTGGTTTACTAAATTTTTAAGCATCTCTTAATCCACTCAAAATGACTTAACAACTTCTCTGTGCCTGTTTACAAACAGAGAAATGGAAGTCCCATTGAGAATTAAAATTGAGTATGCCTAATCAAAATCATTGGGTTTCTGAAATTTGCCTTTTTTCCTGTCATCTGTCTGTCATATAATCATCTCACCATTTCCCACAAAATACTGATTTGCAAACTTGACCACCTTGTCTTTTCCATCATTCACTGGGCTACTTGTATCCTGTCTGCTACTTTCACTTTGTGTGTGTGTGTGTGTGTGTGTGTGTGTGTGTGTGGCAGTTCCTTAATTCATTCCCTTGTCAATTGTCAAATTATTCTTAACGTATGTATAATCCTATCATTGCTACATTCTTCAGTCTTCTTGGCTGTCATTAAGTAAGGAAACTAACTCCTTAGTGCTACTCTCAAGATGTTCAGTCATCTGGTTTTATTCTGATTTTAAAGGTTGGTAATCTTCTGGAGGTTTGGACAGTTGGGTGGTGGGAAGCAGAAACAAGCAATTCTAGGCAGGCACTGAATCTGCTTCCCTCAACAGAGCATTGGCTTGTCCATGGTAAACTGAGGATGAGGTAAGAAAAAAAGCCCACCTGTCTATAAGTTTTTTCTACTAAAAGTGTAATTGAGTGCATTTCTTCTGAAAAACTGAAGAGAATTCTAATTACTGAAGTACAGAAGTACAACAAAAATATAAGCTTCTCCAAATGAGATTTTAGTTTTCTTGGGCAGAATCATTAATCTTCAAGTATCATCTTCTACCACATCTCAGAATAATATAGATGATTCAAAAGAGAAATAAAATAACAGACTGGGCATTCTATACTCTTTGTTTAATATAAAAACTAGTACAGTGAGAATAATCAACTAAATCCAAATTCATTATCTCGGATTTTTTTCTTCCATAATCTCATTGCCTGCTATGATAACCTGTAGGCATCCTGATTCATCCTACTGCATATTTTTAATGTCATGTCCTTTAGACATATTGTATAATTTTTCCATGTCTGTTCAGAATGTTGGTTCAGTTTTACTTGTTCTTCTCTCCTGATATCATATGAATATTGTTCTGAAATTTTAAGGCTCATTTTAAATGCTTTTTCTACTATAAAGCCTTCATTCTGTTGTACTTTGATTTTGTCTCAATTTCTGACTTTTGTTTTATGTAAAGCTTAATTGATCTTGTGTCATGGAATAACCACATCTTCTTCTCTATGTCCGCAACAGCTGTCTTAGGTTGTTTGACTCCAGCTAGTTGATTAATTCCATGTGAAATGTTGGGACTTAATGAGCTTGTACACATAGGAACATCTTTCCTGATAACAATGTATTTCCAGAGAAGCCTATCACACAAAGATAATGTGAGAATGCACTTCAGAGGATTTACTAAATACATAGGGTTATAAAAATCAGTGTGAGGCCCAGGCATGGTGGCACACACCTGTATCCCAGCACTCAAGAGGTTGAGACAGAAGGATCATTGCGAGTTTGAGGCCAATCTGAGCTACAAAGGGCATTCAAGCCTAGCCTGAACTGCATAGTGAGACACTGTCTCAAAAATACAAAAAAATCAGTGTAAAATATTCAATACATTATTTTTAATACATTTACAATTTTGTGAAACCATCACTACAATCTAATACCAGAACAAAATTCAGCCTCACACAAAAATATCCTGATCCTGCAATTCAGTCCCTTACCCTGTTTTCAGGAAATAATAACAACAGCAATGACAACAACAACAATAATAAAATCTATCATATACATTCTGCATATATTAAAAATATACTCTTGGTGTAACTTTTGAATGCATATATACATAAATATATGTCATATGCACATGTATCTGTGTATTCTGTACATTTCATATAAATGTAAGGATAGAACTATTCGATTTTTATGCCTAGTTTATTTTACATAGCTTAAACTTTTAATTATATCATAGCATGTATCCTTCCTTCAATCATTTCTGTATATGAAAAACATTCTACTGGATGGGAATGCCATATTTCACAGAGCAGCTAAATAAAATTATTGTGTCAAAATTTTAAAAATCTGTTTGACCCAAATATATGAAGATCTATTTACATCTCCTTTTTGTATTTTTTAGTTTTCAAGCTTACATTTGAATTTTTACAACATTATGCATTAATTTTTATTCATGGTATAGAATAGGTGTCAAATTTACTTTTACAGTGGAATCTCCCTGTTACAATGGCATTTGTTAAATAATTTTTTTATTGAATGCTTTGGCACCTTTGTGTAAAATCAACTGAATATATACACAAGTGTTAATTTCTGATATCTTAGTTCTATTCCATTTTTTTATACCTCTATTTTTATCTCAATAAGTGATTTTTTAATATAATTGTCTGGTGCTAACAGTTTTTATGCTGCTATGAATAGAAATTTGCTCTTCAGTTAATTTGTGCACAATTCATTTCTAGTGTATGTAAATGTAACTTTTACTATATTGACTCATATTGTGCAATTTTAGTGAAGCTTGCTCATTAACTATAATATTTCTCTTTGTGAATTCTTTATATATGATTATGTCTTCTGTAAAAAGCAGTATATTTTCCCTTACCAAAAGGGATCCTTTGGTGGGGATATAATTCAGTGGCACAGTGCCTCCTCTGGCAGGGTTGGGTTCCTGAGTTCAGTACCAGAATCAAGAAAAAAAGAAAGAAAGAAGGAAGGAAGGAAGGAAGGAAGGAAGGAAGGAAAGAAAGAAAGAAA
>NDGN011552318.1:2740-13657 GCA_002564285.1 Tympanoctomys barrerae | reverse complement strand
CTTGCGTCTCGGAGGATATTGTTATCCATATTTGAACATCCTGTTCTCTTAGGGCTTGTTGCCATATTTGTTGAGAGTAGGGGAGGGGGCCAAGGTCGGCAGGTGCATCTGTGTTGCCTGTGGCTGGTCTGCCTCCTGGGCCATGCCCCTGGCAGGGCATGTGGAAATCATGTGCAGGCAGACGTGTGTGCTGTGGTGATCTCTAAGGAGCTGCTGCTTCTCTTTGCTGGGTGCAGTCCTTTGTTTTTATTGGGACATCTAATATTGGGAGACAGTTTTTGTTATCTGTGATCAGCCTTTCTGTCTTCTTCAGTAAAGGGATGAGATCTATTCATTTAGCAGGCATCTTTTGGGCAGTTATTGGGCTAAGCACTTGGAACAAAAGGGACTTTACCTATAAAGCTTAAAATAGAATTGAATGTATGTGTCAGGAGGAAACATGGTATCTCGTGGTGCATGTGTAAAGGCTCACGAAATGTTTCCTGCTCTCACCTTTTTTTTTTTTTTTTTTTTTTGAGACATGCTCTTACTATGCTGTTCAGCCTGTTGTACTCAAGTGATCTTCCCTCCTAAATCTCCCGAGTAGCTGAAGGTTTTTAGGTCTCACATAACAGTTTCTGTAGCCACAGTATGGGGAGAACCTGGCATAATAGGCTCTCTTTTTAAATATTTACCAGAGCAGAAATGCTAATAATTAACAGAGGTGCACTGCTTACACCTGGCTTTCTCTTTTAATAAGGATTTGTTGAGATTACTATTTTAGAAAACAAAAGCTATTATTCATTGTGAATTCTTACTTGCATTTTGTTTCCACCTACTTTCCAAAAAGAGCTAATATATATATATATATATATATATATGAATATATATTTACATATATATTTATATATAAAATTTTAAATATATATACTTAAAGTTTATTTTCCAGCAGACAAATTTCTACAATTGATTTTCAGCAGGTGCAGTTAGAGGGAGGGGCTACACTGTCGACCATACACAAGGCATGAGAAAGCTGTTGGTGTGTCATTGTGACAGAAGTGCCTTCACAGTGTAAACAGACACCATTATTGTGTCACTTATGATACTAAAAATAAAGACACAACTTGGCAAAAACACTTCCGCGTGGTAGAGTTAGGCACAATAGCTGAGAGGCAAAGCTTCAGGGTCAGTCAGGATCCACGTTTCAGTGAGGGCATTCGACACAGTGGGAGCGACTTCTGCCCGGAAGTTGAGTCTTTCATTTCCTTTCCTCGTGTTACTGCCAGAGCAGCGCTTCGTACAGTACTCGGGGTGGGGTGGTGATCGCTATTACCTGGCTTAAGTTGCACTAAGGAAATTAAAAAGAAAACCATGTGAACTTGCACACCCTCCCAAGCGTCTCTAGAATGGAGGCTCGGTTCTTCAGTAGGTAGGCCCGGGCCGACTGCATGTCACCTGAGAATTCCTGCTCAGGTGCCTCCCTCTCTTGATGCCTGGGACCATCAAGTCGTCTGGCAATTGGGGATGCTCTTGGGGCTCCAGATGAATGTATTTAAAGAACAGGAACACACACTGGCTCCCTAAGGACTAAAGCCCGTGCAAGGGCACCCACTTATAGCCCTAGGTTGGATAAATTTTGGTAGTTCTACAACCTTGGGGTTTTTTTGTTTTTTGTAGGTACATTGAAACAGAAATGGGTATACAATGGGTAAGGCATACCAAACAGGTCCCTAAATAAATGACAGCCCTTTCTCTATGTAGCTACATATAGTTGCCTTGGAAGTGTTTAGTACATAACTGTCACAATTAAGCTAAGCAATTACCTTTTCCTTTGTGGGTCAGTAAATTCCAGCTGGCACATCTTCATACAGCAGAGTTTTTGGACAGAGTCAATCTAGGTTATACAGAGCTTCTACAAAACTTTGTCACAAGTAGTAAAGCTGTTCTCTATGACCTACTTTATTTTTTTAAGACCTGCTTTTTCATAAAATTAAAAAATGTAGTCATTTTAGTATGAATTTTTTATGCTATACATTTACACATTTTTTTTTTCATGCAAAGCAGCAGTAACAATTGTGCTTATAGGAATGCCCAAGATTGGTCACAATGGGGGAACATCACTTGCATATCAATAAAAAAAAAAAGAGATGGTTTCTTTAAGAAAACCAAAGCCCAGATTCTAGAGACTTGGCTCCATCTACATTCTTGTCTTTATTCTCTCTCTACTAGACTTCTGGAGCTTAGCTAGCTGACAGCAAGGGACAGAATTTCCTAAGAAAACTTGTGACACTTTTTATCCATACTCATCAGAAAGTCGTTGTGTTCTCAGTGGCCAGCTTTCTGCCCTGGTGAGCCAAGTTACTGTTATTGCCCTGTGTATTGTACAGTGTACCTTAAGGTCCTTTGATGGTAAATGAAATATGGCAGCTTCCTGAGTTTACATATCATCCTTGCACAAGGACTGTGCTGATCTTCTCTGTATCTTTCCGTATGTTCTATGGAAGCAAGCGCATGTTTACATTTCCATAAAGGTTTTGTTTTGCTTAAAGCAGTGATTGAAGGATGAAAGAACAAAGAATTTATAAATAATTCAAAGTACTGCAAGCAGGTGAAGGGGCGGGGGGCTTGATCCCCTGGCCTGCTATGCCAGCCCCACCACTGGGGTGCACTGAGAAGGCAATTGAGACTTGGTGTGGTGGTGCATGCCTGTAATCCCAGCTCTTAGGGAGCTGTAAACAGACAGGATCACTCCGAGGCCAGTCTAGTAGTGAGACCCTGAACACCCTTTAGACCCTTCCCTAAAACACACACACACACACACACACACACAAACCTGAAAGCAAAAAGATTAACCTGTACTTTTTCTGTAGCGTCTACTTAGCATGAATAATTTAACAGGTTTTTCCCCCCCTTCTAATTGGTTTTGTTATTTCAAATTTAAAATCTTTGATTTTTAGAGCAGTTTTAGGTTCACAGAAAAAGTAAGCAAAATGTACAAAAAGTTCCCAAATAGCTTGTCCCCACACAGTCCTCTACAGTCGAGGCATTGTGCAACACAGTGGAATGTTCGTTACCACCACTGAACCTACACTGATCCATCATCATTCCCCGAAGTCCGTAGAGGACATGGGCATTTACTCATGGTATTGTACATCCAGTGAGTTTAGAAAAATCTCTATTGTGATGTCATACTGAATAGTTTCACTGCCCCAAAATTCTCTGTGTTCTGCCTTTTCTTCCCTCTTTCCTTTTTTAATCCCTGGCTGCTACTGAACTTCTGTCTCCAAGGTTTGACCTCTCTAGTACTATCATGTAATTGGAATCGTACAATGTGAAGCCTTTTCTGATTAGCAATGGTGTGTTTTTGGTTTTGTATTTAGTACAGGGTCTCCAAGGTCTCACTACATAGATCAGACTCCTAGTGATTCTCCTGTTTTCAGCCACCCAAGTGCTGGGATTACAGGCTTGTGCCACCATGCCCAATCTCAGTCACCTTCTCAGTGCACCCTGGGGGCCGGGCCGGCATGGCACTTCCGGGATTGAACCCTATCTGCTATGCTCTGCCTAAGCAGGCACTTTAGTCTGCTAGCTATCTGGCCAGCTTAGTAATGATGTGATTTAATAACTTCTTACACGTAGTAGTGGTGTGTACTTACCTTTCTCCTTTTCTTTTGTGGTTTAATAATTTCTTTTTAATGCCTGATGGTATTCCATCATCTGACTGTAACACATGATTTTGTTTTGTATTGTTTTGCTTTTGAAACAGCATCTCACAGTGTAGTCCAGGCTGGCCTTAAATCTGCTGTCTTCCTTTTACCCCAGCCTCTAAGAATGTTGGGATTAAAGGAATGTATTGTAGTGTGTGGTTTTATCACAGTTTATCCATTCACCTAGGAGAGCTGCTTCTGAGTTTTTTCAGTTATGAATAAAGATGCTGTAAATATCTTTATGCAGGGTTTTGTATGGACATAAGTCTTTAGCTTCTTTGGGTACATATGATAGAGCTTTGCTTACTTATGGGCTGTACAGTGAAAAGTGTGTTTAGTTTTGTAAAAAACTGAAGACTCAGAGTGCCTTCTCACTAGCAACAAATGAGCAACAAATGAGAAGTCCTGCTGCCTCACATCCTCTTTTACATAGTGACATCGTGTTCTGATGTCGTCTCTCACATGGTGACATCATGTTCTTGATGTAGACCTGTCAGTTGTATATGGAGCATCCTGTAAACAGTCAGGTCTCATTCATATAGTTTGTACTTCTTGCCCGAAACTCCCAGTGTAATTCCCCTGAAAAATTTAGTTTTCCAAGTGGAGTCTTTAAAATGCAAAGTTCTTCCTTTTTGAACTTAATTGGATAAAAATTGGCAAAGCCCACACAAAACTAATTAAGCAAGATTGAATTAGGGATATGTAGGATAACCATATGTCCCAAGAGCCTGAGACAGCCCAGATTATGCTGGTTGTCTTGGCCTAATTAACGGACTGCATCTTTCATCTCAGAAATTCATGCTTTGGACAGTAAATTGTCTACAGTCCTACTGTAGGCATATGAAAATGTTACATGTTTAAAAATTATGACTGGCTATTGAAACTACTGTAAGTTATGATTTCTCAACATTTAGGAAACCCATATATTCTTTGAAACAATTTTTAAGACAAAAGGATAAAAAAACATTCTCTATAGTGAGTTGAAGCATTGCGTACACATGAATGAGAACTTGATCTAACTGTGTTTTTAATGCAGAACAAGAATGTAAACAGTTAATAGGAGGAACAAGGGTCTAATGAGAACACTGGCATTCATTGCCAGAGGATAAGAAGGACATTTGCTAGTGGAGTCTGCAGAAGATACTTGTTAAGGAAGATTAAATGTAAGTCATTGATGGCTCCTCCAGCTGGCCTACAAGTTCCTGGGAATAGCATGACCTGGGGAAGTAGCCCCTCTCAGATTTACCATAGAATGACAGTGTCCTGAAACATCTCATAGTAAGAGAGCTGGCTCTGCTAGCATCAGAGATAATGGAAGAGCTTTTTGGAACAAAGATTAAAGGCTGTTCGGGCCCTGTAATTGGAAATTGAACCATCAGTGTTATTATCTGCATCTTAAGGGTTTCTTTAATTAGTTCTTTTTTAAGCAAGAAATAACCTTGTTATTAGTAAATGGCCTGTTTGTATTGACTTATATTTTCTTCTGTTAACTGTTTCATAATATGCCAAATTATAGATCATTGAAATAGCTATGATAATAAAATTGTCTTAAATTTTAAATTTGACATTATGCAAAATACACTTAATTTTTATAACAAAAAAGTCATTATGTGTTTGTTACTCTTACAGCATTGCTAACTATTCTGATCTTATAGATGGGAGGTTTTATAGAATGGAAACATTTAATAGGAATGTGTCATTACCCCTTAGTGCTTCAAATGCTGTTTTACTTCTTGATGGTAACCTCCTATCACTGCAGCATAAGCCAGGTCAGGAGCATTTGGGTAACATCAGGGTACTATGGCCAGTCCTATATGGTCACCGCAGGCCTTAGAATTCTTCTTGAAGGCAGCTCTACTATAGTACAGTCATCTCACACAGGAGAAAACTTGAGATTTAATGAATTCAAGTGATTCATCCAAAGTAATAACCCAGCAGAGCTAGAAGCTGGTTAAGGTACAAACTGAAAAGATATTTTGAGACCTTTGCAAGAGATTCCAGAGTCAAATATAAATAACTTAAATGTACTCCAGAGGAAGAGATTACTTGATGGGAATCACATGGAAAGGGAAAAGGGCCCGGCCCCACAGACTGGAAGCTAGAGAGATGGGGTCAGGCGTGGTCTGCGAGGGCTTTCCCCATTTCCCTCCTGTCTTGATTTTTTTTTTTTCCCACCTGGATTTAATGACTTTATTGGGATTTGTGTGTTTAATTAGTGAATAGTGTTTAATTTTAATTGAATTGTTTTCCTCTCCAAAAATTTGAAAATCTGGAGATCATACTTGATTTCACCTTCTTTTCCATTTTACTACTCTGAGGTAAAAAGAAAGTGATTCCTGACTCCATGAAAACCCTTGCTGATGAGGCTTTATACCGAATGGAGGGGACTGTTAAATGTCCTAACTGACTACAAGGGTCTGGAAGCCAGTGTGGGCAGGTTGTGGCCTGACTACTCCGAGTTCACGGGAGTTGTGCGTCCTCACGTTACAGTTGAGCTACTTGCCTGCACCTAAGTCCTTCGTTAGCCTCTTTGAGAAGGGAGCCACTCCATTGATGCCCTTACAGGTGTGGGTTTCACTCAGTCTGCAAATTCGTCTGAAATGTTCATATAGTGGCCTTCCTGGTTAGTGTGTGCAGGAGCTCTGGTGAGACAGCCCCGGGACCAGCTAGCCAGGCATAGATTTGGCCTTATTTTTAAGCTTTCTCCAGTGCTTCTCTCATACACCACTTACTTTTGGTTTGCAGCAGATATCTTATTTACTAAAAAAAAAAAAAGAAGAATGAATGAGTATAATACAACATTCTTTTAAATCAAATTTTTAGAGTTTAGCCAGAAGGTCCCTACAGCAACTTGTCTATAGTCTAAAATTCTCAGTCTGTTTTAAGGCTTCTGTGGCCTGCTAGTACTTCTCTGTGGATTGTCCCTGGTGGGTGCACACACACACAGAATTCAGGTCAGGCCTCCCGAGACCCGACAGCCCCTACAACATTTTAAGAAATATATTCTTAGGTAACTGGGGTCCTGGTGTCCTCACAGGCTTTTAAGAAGTATTCGGTCGTGTGGAGAAGAGTTGACACCATTCCGTATACATACTGAAGCTTCCCACTGGAGCCCACCCTCCCTCCATACATGGAGTATGACAGCCAAGAATAAATATGCAGTCGTATTAGAAGTTCTAGGGAAAAATAATAGAGCCATATCTTTTGTTTGGAGGGATATATATTTTACATTTGAAAATAGATCCGGGTCAGAGGAGGTAGCCTCGAGCCTGTATATTATTTAGTATGCATGCCCTATGATGCATCATCATTCGCTGTTTAACACTGGATTAATACCATTGTTTTCCAGTCCTCGGTTTGCTGAATGGCTGAGCACTTAGTCAGTGGTCTGTCAGGTGTATGTGGAGTGTCCTCTAACCGGTCAGGCCCAGAGCCGTGCTCTGGAAAGGCGGCTGATTCCCACCGCCCCCGTGAGGTGCCTCTCCTGAGTTTCTTGGACCCAGTGTTGTCTGTTTGTTAGATTTTAGAGGGCTGTAGCCTCCTCTAGCTTCCTAAGATCCGTGATAGGTCTGAGCCCCGACCATCTGAACGTCTCTGGCCTTTCCCCCTTCCTTGGTGGAGATTCTGGCAGGGATCCGCATTCTTCACTGCAGTTTCCACTCCCTCTTTCGAAGGCATTTATTCTTTTGCTTCTAGTAGTTTTGTCTGTGCCCAGTGCCATTCTAGTTTCTGATTATTTGTATATTTTTTTCCCCTTCGGGCCTCTTCAGATTATTTTACTTGATATTCTGAACTTACGTTCTTCACACTGAGCACGTAGTGTTCTGGTCCAGGCACGCGGGCTCTTCATTTCTGTACCCATTTTTCATAGGTTGTTTTCCCTTCCCATGGACTTTCTCTTTTTAGAAGATTTTTTTTTCCTTTTCTGTTTCTTGCTTTTTCTATTTCCTGGGCAATCTTGAACTTAACTTTTCAACACTACTTTCTGCCTTTTACTTTGCTATTTTATGTTTCATTATAAGTGAAGGAGTCCGCCCGCTGCCATCCTAGCCTGACCAGAGACCCCACGTAGCCCCTGCTCCCCGCAAGGTGGCTCCTGGTAACCCATGTCACACTGAGCCCTGCTGGTGATGGCAGCCACAATTCCCCGCACAGGTTGGGCCGCTTCTGTGGGCAGCCACTGCCCTTTAAAGCCTTATTCTTGACAGGTAGGCACAGCCCCCTTTCACTGAGACCCCCCCCCCCCGTGACTCAGTAAACACCCCATAACCCTACGGCAGGGTCTGCTTGTGGTCTCAGTCCTGCAGTGGCTCCTCTCTGGTCTCTCAGCTCCAGACGGGTTCTGAAATACCCTGTCCTGGTGCGCACACGCCTTTGTTTCCTTTCTTCTCTTTTCCTAACAGTAAGAGTTCTGTTTCGTTCTCTGCTTTTATTTTTTGTGGCATTCTATTTTTATTACATGGACATAATGTCTTTCTTTGACTGTACTAGTTTTGTTGTTGGTTTGGTTGTTGAGGTTTTCTTCTGTTCACTATGCTGTTCCTGTTTGGGCCATGCTCTCTGGTTCTTTGTTTTGTCTGTCTCTCCCATTGGAACCCATTTCCAGCTGCCTGATCCTTGGCCACTGATCCTCTTTTATAGGTGAAGCATTGAAGGCTTGCCTGGGGCTTCTGTACTTGAGCTTTTAAAAACAAGTGTATTCGCTAGTGTCCAATATTTTGGTTGGCTTTTTGTTAAGGACTGTAGATCCGTGGGACGACTGATCCAGAAAAAACTGTCCAGGTTCTGGCTGGGATGAGGAGTGAGGATATGCGTGCTAGGTGGCAGGACTGGGTCATGCTCGAGTCTGCAGAGATTTTGGTTCCTTCTGTCATTCTTACATTGTCCCCATTAAGTATTGATGTTCACTTTCTGGAGAACGAAACTTGAGAGTTCTGTAGTTAGCAAGGCAGCAGCTCTGGAGGAGTGGAGAAGCTACCCTGTAGACAGCTGTATTCAGACAAAACCACTGTAAGTGATGAAGTGTAAATGTTGAAATCTTCATGCTACTCGCCAGCAGCTGATCTAGTTACAGTGGTGGATAACCCTCCACACATCAGCAGCGGCCCTGCCATCTGGGTGGCAGGGTGACTTGGAGCATGTCTTTGAAGATGCTGAGTGTCACCCACCCCATGGTGGCTGTGACTTTGATGGGAGCGGACCTTGAGGATCTTGCTGCCCCTGTTTCTGACTCCTCCAGTGTCTGTCTTCAGCACTGGGCCTTGTCCTGCACCTCACCTCCAGCCATCTTTCCTGGATGCTCTCTGGGAGTTGGCTTCCCTCTCTCTGAGCTGCCCATTAAATTCCATCTTTCTTCCTTCACCACTCTACTTCACCAGGACTTGGGGGCATCTCTTATGTGCTGTGTCTTTTCTTGGTCCATTCCATTGGCCTTTGTGGACTTAGTGCTTTTATTATATTGTTGTTATTCTCTGTTTAGAGAGAACTGGGAAGAGAGAGAATGATGGGACCTCTGCTCACCCTTGTCTCAGCCTTAGGTCTCCATTTTATATTCTCAGAATGGCATTTTTGCTACAGCTTCAAGAACGAAGACTGAGTGAGGCCAGAGGAAAAGGACTGAGATTCATCACCAGATGGGATCAGCAGCAGGGGCTATATGCGGGGCAGGGTGAGGAGCAGCACCTGCCTTGGGCTCTTGGCCTTTGGAAAGGGGGCAGGGCTTTCAGAAAACTTCTTTCACATTCGTTGTCAAAACTTGTAAAGTACAGGCAGATGAAATGGAAATAAATTCTGCACACACCCCATCATACGCCTGCATTCGGCCTAGTTACCAGTCCCCAGGCAGGGCACATGTTGGCTGGTGCTGACTGGGCTGGTGGAGATCCTCAGCCAGGTAGTGCCTCTGGGGGAGGCAGCAAGTTACAGGCCTGGCTTCCCAGGGCCTGGGAGTTTACAGGCTCCCTGTTAATTTCAGTAGTCACAGGATGTGAAAGTCAGCACTTATTTCACAGTGTTAGCACCTGCAGAGGGGACTTTTAAAGCTGCCTTCAGGTTGTTTTTTTTTTTTTTTTTAATTTTAATCATTTGCCACTTTGTAACTTTGTAGTTTACACCCTCAGCACCCCAGTGGAAAAGTAAGCAGGAAATGCACTTGGGGCAGGTAGTTCATTCTCCTTCTTTTGTTGTGATCATTAAGCAGCTAAGCACAAAGGAAGACCAGCTGTGATGGTCGCTGTGCAGTCTCCTGGCCCCTCCACCCCTTGCAGGGCCCTGTGGCTGCTTGGCTTTAGTCTTCAGAACAAAGGCCAGAAGTTTTGTTTCTATAGTCAGCAGCAGGTAGTAAAAGAGGTGCAAGGAACTCCTCATAATAAGAGCTTGCAATATTCCATGATTGCCTCTTTAAAAAAACAAACAAACAACTTTTGTAATTAAGTATAAAATCTGACATGACTTCAGGGGCTTGTGCGTCTGTGCACTCACGTGGATGGTAAGTGATGTGGGAAGCCAAGTCAAGTGCACGGCCTGGAGGGCACTGTAGGCCATCCCGCCCACGCACCCCGGGCCTCGTGGTGCCTGGGTCAGTGCAGGTCCTGCAGCTGCCACACAAGTCTTTCTTCTAAGGCATTCTTTGGAAGTATTCCCCTTGCTTTCTCCTATTGTTTTTATTCATTGGTAGCTTACAGTATTGCATGGAAAAAAGAAAATGGGGTATGGTCTATATTTTTATTATGGTAATGCAGGGGTATACAAGCGGTTCTTCAGTCCCCCCGCCCTCAATCCTTACAACTCTTTCTAGAGTGTGTGACAGTATCAGTAAAAAACAAAACCGTGCGCCTCACCAGTGTTTTCAGAACCTCCAGTTGAGTCCTGGGAGGCCTTGCTGAGCAAGCAGGCACAAGTAAGTGGAGCGGTGAGTTCCAGTTGGGCTTCCTGCCCAAGGCTGGTGGGACTCCCCCAGCCCATGGCTTCTGCTTAGCTCCACTGTCTAAGCTTCAAAGGAAGCTGCTCCTGGAGACTCTGGTCCTGGGCCCTCGGTGCTCAGGCCATTCGCAGAGCCTGGAAGTGCTGTTATTTTTTCAGCATTCCCAACCAGTGTGCTCTGGTCTCAAGTTTATCCCTCTCATATGTAGAAAACTTTTCCATAATTCTGTCTACAGAATTGTTGGTCAGGGGCTGGGGAGATGGCTCAGTGGAATAAGTGCTTCCCTGGCAAGTGCAAGGGTCTGAGTTC
>NDGN011552314.1:0-10482 GCA_002564285.1 Tympanoctomys barrerae | reverse complement strand
GGCAAGCGCAAGGGCCTGAGTTCAATCCCCAGTTCCGCAAAAAAAAAAAATAAATAAATAAAATAAAAAAAAATTTTATCTTCATGCACGGACTGTACAAAAAATATCCTTGAATTGCAATTGATTAAAATCTCAATTGAACTGATCTGCACACTTTAGTCTGAAGGATTCCTGACATGAACTTGAAATAGGTCTAGAGTTCTGTCACCATCATAAATTTACTTTGCCGTGATTTTGTGTTTGTTTAGAGCTTTTTCTGTCTCCCATCAGTCTGTCAGGGAGGGAGCTATATTAGTGGTCCTCACTGGCCATCCAGTACATCCTTACCAGCCAGCACGGGGTCCGGAACACACTGAACCCATATTTGTTGAGGAAACAAGTCAGTCATATAATATATCCTAACTGAAATAGCTCAGAAGATTATACAGTTGCATGTACTATTACCTTCCTCTTGAGAATCCTATTTTATAGAACACAACTAATTCTAGAAGAAAAAATTGTTTTCTACCCAAAAGACATTGCTATTTTTATTCTGCAGTTTCCTGCCTTCAAGCTTACAGGATTTCAATTTGCATATGATGCCAACTCTAGCTCTCTGATTTCCCAAATAGAAGCAAAAATTTAAAAAGTGTGGGAGATGTTTTAAAAGAGACATAGTCTGTCACCATAGCACCAAGAAGTGGCACACGACAGTTGGACAGCACAAGTAGAGCCACTCTAAAAAGCAGATAGCAGTAACATCCACATGCCAGGGAGCCTGGGGAAAACATCTCTATGCTTTAGTGCTCAGAAAGAATTCTGCCACTTTACCTTAAGCCTAGAATTTATGGTGTAATGACAATGAATTCCAAGAGAGAGAAGGGGAGGGGAAAAGGGAAGGAGAGGGAGAGACAGGCAGTGAACTATATAGTATGTTTTTAGATAGATAGTTCCACATCAGTGTGATTTTTACTTGGAAAAACTAAACATTGTAGCATCGTATACAAACACAGCCAAGGATTTGGGATGCATTACACAAAGCTCACAGTCTCCATTCAGTCTTCCTTGGCTGCTTGCTGCACCTACAGGCGTAAAAAAGTCCTTAGGCAGGAGATGTGGCTAAGTGGCACATCCCTCTGCCAGCCCCTCTCAGGGTTCTCGGTTTGATTTTCAGCATAAGAAAAAAAAAAAAAAAAAGACCTAAGCTCCTTATTTTAATAACAGAAAAAAAAAACCCTCCCTGCTAATAATACAAAGCAAATTATTCATTTCTCCCCCAATGGTGGGTCATTCGGCTTGCTTCCAGTCATGCACAACTACAAACAGAACTAGAATAAATGGCCTTTCTGGGCCACCTTTATTTTCATGCTAGCCTCTGACTGGCTGATAGGCTGACACGTGCTGAGTGCATGACACGGGTCAAGCACTTCCTTCTGCTTTATGTGGATTATCTGATGTAACTCCTCCAGCCAGAGGAAGGTGGCTATGGTCACAGCCCTCTGTTCCACAGAGGGATGCAGCTTCTAGACACACTGACCATATCTCTTCTGACAGTCCCTGAGCATTTTCAGCAACTGGCTTCCTTCTTTCTTACCAGGTGAACTGCAGAGGCACTCTTAATGCCATGGATATTATTCAATTTTTTCTGTACCTCATATTTCACAGACTGACATTTTTATTTTTTTATGGCAACATCCCTGTACACAAATGTTACAGATACAGCTCTCTTTGTGTAGTTCTTATATTTTTGGTCTTGTTCAAATACATTACACAAAATTTCTTAACTTTTCTTCTATAGGTTTACAGTACAGTAATCTTTGTAGGAATTGGGAATATTTTATTATCATTAACTAGGAAGATGAAGAGTTTTGTTTGTAGAATACTATAAATTTTGTCAGCACCATGCATTAAACTCTTTCCAGAGAGATTGCAAATATCACCCTTGTCATGTACTGCATGAACTATTTCTGAGCATGATTGTGTTTTTACTTCTACATCATCAATTGGCAAAGCACAACTGATGAATCAATCCAGCCACACCCACTGATTTTTTTTAATTTACCACTTTATTTTTTAATTAATTTTATTGAGAAACAAATAGCAATGAGATAGTTTCAAAACTGATTATTAGGACAGTTTCAATAGTTAATACATTGTATATTGTCTTCATAGTGGTTATTCATAGTACAGGATGCAGATAGCATATCCTGTACAAACACTATGAGTACAAATCTTTCTTCTCCTTGAATTAAGAGAAAGGTGCTGTATATCTATACTACTTTGTGTATACAGATACAAAATGGTCCTTCTTTTGTATCCCCTTTTTTTCTTTAGTTTGGTCAGAGATGGGCATTCTATTGTCATTTAAATATTGTAGGTGTGTGAATTCAGCAAAATAATCCAATATAGTCCAGTAGTCCATAATAGTAGTGGGTTATCCACACCCATCGATTTACATGTTTCTGTGACAGCTTTTGTGCTAGAAAGGCAGAGGTGAGGCGTCAAGACAGGAACCGCGTGGAGCAGAAAGCTAAAATTTTCCTATCTTGCCCTTTAGAGAAAAAGTCTGCTAAGCCCTGATCTCTCACTGCTCAGCCGCGAATCCTTACACAGCATTCCACTAAGTTTTAATTTCAGCTAATAGAAAATCCCCTTTGTTGGCTGTTTTTGAGCACTTATTCTTTGATATGTAGCTCCAAATATTTTTAGACAGTTAAAAAATTAAACACTCCATTGGGATCCAAATTGGAGTTGTATTCAGTAGTGTTTATGTGATATTGTTTTGTCATCCAAGAACACAGTATATCTGAATTCGGTTTTATGAGCTTTCGTAATATTTTTATTATTTTCTTCACATGTTCACCATCTTCCTCACAAATTTATTCTTAAGTATTTTATAGTTCCTTTCTTGTATGACTTGCGTCTTTGTCACTTTCCATTTCCAGCTATTTATCAACATGATAGGAAAAGCTATACATTCTGCAAGCATTCATGATATGACAATCTTCCCTGTGGTTTGTTTTGTTGCTTGTTAGAAGGATCCCTAAGTATCCCTAAAACTGCCCTCACGCTCCTGACCTCAACTGATGTCCCACCTTGGCCTCCCAAATGGCTGGGCAAGATAGCCTGAGACCCAGCTCCCGCCCAGCTCAATTTCCAGTTCATCCTGAGCTCACATCGCCTTTCCCAGGTCAGAGTTTCCTGGATTTCACTAGTATATAATCACATTTTCTAAAACACAAATAACTTTATCTTTTCTTTTCCCCATGTATTGCAATTCTTTAATTCTCTAGGTTTAGATCCCTATTGAGAAGCCCTCTGTCCCTACTAGCGTTAATGGTGGTGAGTGCATAGACACCAGGTTTGCTCCTGACCGTACCACCTGTCACTTCCATCACGTGGTCCTTGGGAATCCCTCTCTCTCCACTACAGACACACTACCTTACTGTCGTGCCTTCCACCAGCCAAGCACGTATCTGACTCACGTCTTCTGCACATGCTACCGATGAGATCAGCTCCTCTTCACAGATGTTTAAGTCAAGGATCAGGTTAAAAGATGCCACTGAGCGCAGCAATCACTGGTCAGCCATAGAACGTGGCACTCCCCGTCCTTCTGTTTCCTTTTGAAGGTGCTTCAGTTTTCTTCATAAGTACGGCTTTATCTGCGTATGTGTGTTTATTTGTCGTCGGCCTACATAAAACCTAAGTACCGAACAGACAAAACATTTTCTGTTCTGTCCATCATGGTGTCCTCCATTTCTACAATATCTGCTTATAGAATGTACTCACTGAGTATCTGTTGAAGGAATAAACAGAACTGACCAGCAATTTGAATGAAAACGTGTTCCAAGGAAGCTACTTTGGCAGGAAGTCATCTGTGTGTCTCAGTGACTAATTTTTGGTGAAAACTCCATGTCCAGTTACCAGGCTTCGCTGACTCCTCAGTGTCCCAACCCCGGCCCTCTGTGACAGCTCCGAGATACAGGCCCCCACACCAAGCGTCTCCATTGTTAGTGCCGAGCTCTCAGCTTGCAGCAGGCCTCAGAGCTTTCTTATCCTCCCTACAGGAGGAGGGTTAGGCATCACCTCAGAAGCTGGATTTCTCCTGATGTGAACTATAATTTAATTTACAAAAATTAGATCAGTTACAGAAAAACAAAGATTAGTTCAGTTATTAAAATCACAGAAATGAGCCACACCCATCTGTGTATGATCTTCTAAAGTATCTCTGAATAATGCAAATAAAAATTCAGGCATAGCCCAAGTAGACTTTGAGTTCACAAATTTAATGAATCCATGAACTTCCCAAGAAATTCCCAAAATCAACAAACAAGATTTAAATGACCCAGCATTGAGTTCTTACCTGGAGGTACAAAAGGAGAGCGCACACACCTAGCGGCATGACAGCCTTCTTGGTCCATTGGGCCATCTCGCAAGTTTTTCTGCAAGAGCACTTTAAATTTTCTCCTCTGCTGTTGAACATTACATCTGGCTGAGGGACTCTTGCATACTTTATTTATTATAAGTTATTTGGAAGGCTGTGGCTGGTTGCTCAGCGTGCACTCCAATGTCATTCCACTGAGCCTAATCACCACATATGGTAGTTGGAAAAAGCAACCTCTCTTTCATCCCACGGTCAGAAGAGTATTTCATTTCCCTACCACGTCCAATGGCTCACGTGAAAAATAAGCAAGAGAACTACAGTGAGTCACAGGGCCAACTCCCAACGGTTCCACCATGGGTAGACTACCTGCAACTTGCAAGATAGGCTCACTTCAGAGTTGGCCTCTGTACCCTCAAGCATAAAAGCCTTGTTTACGCACAAACACAGGATTTCCTTTTAACAGTTTTACCTTCGCACGCCTAAGGATGGATTCCATTAGGAATTTCCCATGTAGCATGGGTTTCCAAAGCCTACAGGTATATATGGTCCATAAATGAAAATTACAGAGTTAGCTAAAAACATCTGAGACTTCTGATATATAAAAGCTGAAATTAAATTTATGTAAAATAAAACAAATACTTTCATGGGTGAGCATAGTTTTTATCTACCACTTTTTAAAAACATGTAGTAAAATTAAATTAAAAAGTGTAAGTTCTCAGGAGATGAAATAATATTGATAGAATTTGAAACTATGGCTCACTAGACCATTTTGAAGTCCACATGAATCAAATAAGACTCCCAAAGGGAATTTAAGGGCTTAGGTGGCTAACTCATCCTTCGGTGTCCTCTGAAGTTCCCCAAAGCTACAAGTATGGTTTACATGGACAGCGGAATAACTATATTGCTTTCCCCCAAAAAAAGATTGAAATGATTTATATAAATTTGACAGGACTTGCATGTTTTATTTAACATAGACCATCTGGAATAGACATTGATTGTGTTCAGAGTGCTTTGTTTAACTTCTTTAGGGATGCTAAAAGTCATCCTTTCTATAGACCCCAACCCAGCCTTCTGCTCCATGATTTTGCTCTCTGCAGTTCAATTTATGCGCAGGCAAATGACATCCCCACGGCACGACGATCCTTCTGACATTCTAGGTGTCACGAGCAGCCTAGTGCTGTGACAGTGTCTGCATCATTGAATTCACTTAATCATGAATTCATGAGGTCAGCCCTGCCTCACTTCCCACGACCTCAAGGACGAAGAGTACAGTACGATAAGGCATTTGAAGGGAGAGGAAAGACATTCACAAAACTTTTATTGTAATAAATCTTATGTTTATTTTATTAGCTATTGTTGTTCATCTTTAGCTATATTGTATACAGAAAGGCATCCTCTATACATAGTTCAGTACCACTCTTAGTGTCACACCTTCCCTGGGGCCCTGGAGTGTGTCACCATGGTGAAGTGGTATATACAAATGGGTATCAATGCACCCAAGAAGCTCTTTTTTATTCTTTCTCAAATATTCATTTTTTTAAATATTAAGAAAAAAAATAAAACCTAAGTTTTAGAAAGTGGGAAAAAAAATGGAGATGAGGTTGACTCACCAGCCTAAGGTCATCCAGCAACCAGTGGGAAGGCCAGGGCGGAGGTCCATCACTCTGCCCCCGAGCTTCGTGTACCAACTAGAGCACACACTCTGCCTTCCCTCCTGGAAGCCTACAAAACCAGGATAATATGCTTAATGGTAGCATAAGGAGGAAGGCGGATATCAGGTCATCCTCAGAAATGGCTTGGCAGGCGCCTGCTGCAGAAAAAAAAAAAAAAAGAGGACAGCTCCAGCTGGAAACCTTTCTTGCCCATTCTCCAAAACAAGTTACATGATCCAAGCAAATTCAACTTCTTACTGTATGTTTCTGGGGAGGAACTCTGGGGAGATAACTGGGAAAGTTAAAAAAGGGGGGGGGACATATCCACAACTCACATTCTGTACTGCCTTAAGACCAAACCTCCCATTCCTTCAATCCTCTTATTGTGCTTTTTGGGAGCACAAAAGGAATCCCAGCCGATCCTGCTGCCAAGGCCCTGCCTTGCGAAGGTGGCCAGGGGCTTCGGTCCAAGAAACATACACATGTTGTCATGATTAACAGCCCTGGAAGTTTCATTGACCTTCCTTCCCCCTGAGTGGAGCTACTATACCACCATTTACTTGAAAGATTCTTTACTTTTTAAAACATCCTTTCCTTGTAGCACAAGAACCATCTAATCAAATATCTAATATCAAATTAATATCTAATCAAATATCAAATTACATTCTAGCGTATGTAATACTCTATAGAACAAATGTATCACTGTACCCATACATCTAAAAAGTTGCCTCATAGGACAAGCAAATAAGATTATACAGTGTGGTGAAACATTGTTAACGTAAGTTACTAAACAATTACTTAGCTTAAAAAAAAGAAAGAAACCCTCATTGCCATAATTTGGAAAGATCTCCCAGCTATACAGCCCAAATTTAGAATAAGATCAATATGCATTCCAAAACCTGTAAGTTCATAACAATCTAGTCGTATTGCCTCAAATGCTACATACACCGCTGAGGGCCAATATAGAAGGAAATTAAAAGTACTATCAGTTTGACACCAAAAAAGGAAACGTTAGTGGAGGTTTGTGAAATAGAAGTTTTTGACAAAAGATGCAGTCTTTCCCAGACACAAGATACTCCAGCAAGAGAACTCTGAAACTCAAAGCCCTAAGATAAGCAAACACTACTCACTCAGGTATAGTCCCAGTATTATACGCAGCAATCAACCCTATATTTTATCATTGATGCTTTCTGAGAGAACTATTAAAAACAAATAGCAGCTAAATTTATTTTCATAAGGAAAAATCCATTTCATCCTGCCACATATTTTCATCTATAATGTCACCAGCACATGCAGCATGATCAAAAACTACAGTGCAGGGCTAAATACTAGAAATGCGCTGCAACAAAAGACATTGCCGTCCATCACCTCAAAATATGTCTCTTGCTTTGAACACATTTAACTGGCTGTTCTTAGTTCTCTCTCTCTCTCTCTCTCTCTCTCTCTCTCTCTCTGTCACTCTCTCTCTCTCTCTGTCACTCTCTCTCTGTCTCTGTCTCTGTCTCTCTCTCTGTCTCTGTCTCTCTCTGTCTCTGTCTCTCTGTCTCTCTGTCTGTCTCTGTCTCTCTCTCTGTCTCTCTCTCTCTGTCTCTGTCTCTCTGTCTGTCTGTCTCTCTGTCTCTATCTCTGTCTCTCTGTCTCTCTGTCTGTCTCTGTCTGTCTGTCTGTCTGTCTGTCTCTCTCTCTCCCCGTCTCTGTCTCCGTCTCCATCTCCGTCTCCGTCTCTGTCTCTCTGTCTCCCTGTGGCTGGCCCAGCCCTCCCTGGGGGCAGGGCTGGTATGGCATGTGGTGATCGGGATTGAACCACGGTCTCTGCGCACTTGCCTAAGCAGGCACTGTAGACCACTCAGCTATCTTGCCGGTCCCTCTTGGTACTCTCTGAAGCATTTCCAAAACTCCTTTATTGAACCTTGAACTATGCTCCGCTGGCTGCCTTGATGTCCTTAATCAATTCAAAATGTGTCTTGTGGTAATTCTGACATACAGAAGGACCGTAAGTTGCATGGTGTCAGATGTGGTGAATGTGGTAGGTGAGGACACACTATGTTTTTATTGGACAGAAATTGCCTTAAGAAGTTCATCAGTGAGAGGTGCTCAAAAACGTAGCACATTTAAACTAGAAAATGTATTGTTAAAGACACATTGCTGCTAGCCCTCCTACCCCTCGCCTTGGACACGATAACCTTAGCAACGTATCTTTTTTAAAGACATATTATGATTTTGTGGTTAATTTCAACATTGAACATATTTTCACTCACCCTGCACATGTGCATCTGTCTGGAATTTATTCAGGAACAGGGAACTCACTACATCTTCAGTATTTTAAAACAGAGACACGAAAAACATAGACCCCGTTCCAGGTAATGATAAATATCAGGTCGCAGGAAGAGCAGTCTCAGTGGGCATTCAGCTAGAAAGATGGCATCTAAAGAAGAAGTTTAAAGCCATTTTAAATTAAAAAGGCCATTGTGTACTGTGACAACATAAAAAGTCAGTATCAACAGTTAGGCAGAATCTGGTGACCAGAAAATGTATACACCTGCTGAAAAGGGGGACAGGATGGAGGAGTCCCACCTTGCCCACAGATGACATGTTTAAGACCCCCAGAGGTGCCTTACATCATAGACAGGAACTGAACCTGAGTCTTAGATAAATCGTTGCGCTCCCCCCACCCCTTCCCCCGAGTCCGTCTGTCCTTCTGTGCTTCATGCCCCGTTGGCACCACGATAACCTGGGGTGATCAGATAGATTAAGGGTTGCTTAAGCACAAGCATGACAATAAAATGACAGTCCAACTAAGGATTCAGATGGCTACTAAGTGACGAATAAGGAGGCAGCAGATATAGTATGAATAAGCAGAAGGAAAGGACTGCTCACATTCTCTGGGCGACAGAGGAAGATGGTGTGAGATTTCCTAGCGTTACTCAGAATGGTCCACAACTACAGATATACGAATTATTTCTGGAAACTTCTGCCTGATAGTTCTGTACCACAATTGACCTAAAGCCACAGAAATGGAAAACAAAGCCCTAGGTAAGACGGGGCTATCACAGCTGGCCTACAGGTGAGGAGACTGTCAGGAGTCCGAGAAGTTATCGTCCAGCATGTGCAGAAAGACCGTGCAGAAAGAGGTAGAAATAAGACTGCAAAAGAGAGAAGGATAAGGATCAGAGGTGAGAAAAGTTAGGGAAAGGCAAATTTCAGTTCAACAAAGAAAAACTCTCTAACAACCAGAGCCGTGCAACCAGGAAACTGGTTACCTCATTTCATGGGTAGAGTCCAGAAGGAGCTGGATGGGCACGGCCAGGATCGCGCCCTGGGGGGCACAGGCAGGTGAGCTGAGTGGCGTCCAGTCTCCACTCACCTTGAACTACTTCATTATTTTCCTATAGGATCATGAGCAGAACAACCAATCCCTGACTCGCAGTGCTAAGGCTGAGCATTTTATGTTGGTACGACAGTGTTTCTTCCAGGCATCCTCGTTGTACACATGATGAAGTGTTACGCGGGCCTGTGCCTGTTGTAGACATCACCCGGCCTGGCTAGAAGCACTAACTATGGGATGGAGCGGTATGATCTTTACAATGCACTTGATAGAAGCAAACCCCAGGACAGCCCTGGAGCCATCAGAAAGAGGAGAACACAGCAGTTCCAAAGAAAGCACCCTAAAGCGAACCAGCAAGACTGGGAACCGAGGCGCCACTGCCCATGCGCACGACTCCCCGAAGAGCAGCCACCGCAAAGGCTGGCTTGGGCTCACGGTTGTGAAACCTTTTTCAGCTGCCAACACTTCTCAGTCCCATGAAAACAGAGGTTGTCAGGCTTCCTTAAAATTCCACTCTTCAAAATAAGCCTCTCATCCCCAGAGAGACTAATTAAAAACAAAAGTCTCCATGTCCTGCCATCTATACTTCAGGTCAGAAATGCTAATGAGAAACTAGACTCACAGATAAAAGCTGTTTAATGGATTAGTCCACCCTTCCAGCCTTTGGCTCCGGCAGCCCACCTCCCATGGAAGAGTTTAACCACAATGAGAGACCTCAGCAACACGCCTCACACGCATCACCCCAGATTCGTAGTTCCAAGCCCCAGCGCAGGGACTTCTAGGGTGCTGGCGGCATAGATGGCTTGTACCTCAATACCTCACTCTACAAAAATGAAGATCAATCTCCACAGCTTTTTCTCCCCACAAATCCAGCTAAAGAAATATGTGGAAAATGTCAGGAGATACAAAACTGAAAGAGTGTAAGAATCAACAATCTACTGAGGCTTCAACCGCCTAAAACTCAGAAGCAGTTGATGGCTGAAATGACTAAAAAAATGGTAAGAGGGAGAGGAAAAGGGGTCTTTTTGATTATTTTTCAAAATCTGATATATGAAATTAGAAATGAATAGAACAGGGGGCGGGGAGATGGCTAGGTAGAATAAGCGCTTGCCTGGCAAGCACAAGGGCCTGAGTTCAATCCC
>NDGN011552312.1:7150-28361 GCA_002564285.1 Tympanoctomys barrerae | reverse complement strand
GGTGTACACACTTTTGTATGTGTGTAAGCAGCTCTTTTGATCGAAAGGGATTCTTGTGGCTGTGGCACTGTGGATGGACACATGGATGGCACTGTGCCCTCTTTGCCCCTGGGGCTGGCATCTAGGCCGTCTGACATTCTGCCATTGTTCTGAATAAACACTATCCTGGCAAGCAGTTGTTTTGCTCACCAGATCAGGCTCAGCTTCTGACCTTGGCTTTGGCCTCACTTCCTCAACACAAGCCTTCTGACTCAAGCTCCTGGACGCCCCCTAGAAGACTGGACCACAACTGACCACCAGTATCATTTTTACTGTCTGCCTCTAAGCCCAAGAAGAAATGAGCTGGGAGCACCGAAGACAGATGTTAGTGCCTGGGCTCCCTGAGCAGTGAAACAGAGGTCCACACATGCCTGCAGGGTTGCTAGGGAAGCCCGCTGGGGCAAGGGCTGACAGCGGCAGCCCGGCAGCAGGCCTAGAGGGGACCACAGTGGAGCTCCCTGCACCTGCTGCTCAGTGCTAAGCATGGCCACATCCACTGTCACAGTCCATGGAGGATGGCGCTAAAGATGCCCCCACTTTCCAAACAAGGAAGGAGGCCTCAAGGTTCAAAAGCTGCTTGCAGACCACAGCAGGGCTCAGAACTGGGCTGCTCTCTGTGGTGGAGGCGCCACAGCTCCAAGTCTCCTTGTGTTAGTGCTGGGGCTGTGAACAGAGATGAAGAGATGGGACAGATGCCCAGACTACCAACCTGGACACGGCACCCGGGTATGTGCGAAACGACCTCAGTTCTTTGGTTTTTGTGCTTTTTTAAAAATGTATTTGGTACAGGGTCTCACTAGGCAGCTCAGACTCCTAGTGATCCTCCTGTCTCAGCCTTCCCAGCGCTGGGATTACAGGCATCTGCCACCATGCCCAGTCTCAGTGGCCTGCTCAGCACGCCCAGGGATGGGGCTGGTGCAGCATGTGGTGCCAGTCCCTGCGCTTGCCTAGGCAGGTCCTTAGTCCACTGAACTATCTTGCCAGCCCTATGAGCTCAGTTCTTAGGTCAGTTCTGAGACTGCTGGGTACCTGTGTGGCTCTCCCAAGCCTCTCAGGACAGCTGTAGACTCCATGTCCTTCTTCCATAGTGCCAGCCTCGCTCTGGGAATTTTGCAGCTCTTTTATTAGAGGAACCAGGGTTCCATTTAGGGCGCCAAAGTCTTCCTGTGAGTTGTCCTTTTATTATGCCCCCCACTGTTGCTGAGAATAGTGACCTATTATCTCCTACTAATATAAACAGCCCAGCTCTCTTAGATTCCATGTGCATCTTGTTTGTACTTCATCTTCAACCCCTTTGTGCCCTTGAGAAGCTGATGCCTCTGATAAGTAATATTCAGAGAAAGTTTGGGGGGGTTGAGTTTGCATACCTTTCATGAGCCACAGAACCATGGCAGATACCTATAATCTCAGTTACTCAGGAGGAGGAAGAAGGACCACAAGTTAAAGACCAATTTGAGCAACTTAATGAGACCTTGTCTCAAAATAAAAGTGAAAAGGGCTGGTGATGTAATTCAGTGGTACAGCACAAGCCCACCAAGTGCCAGGTCCTGGGTTTCATCCTCAGGGCTACCAAAAAGCTTTTTTTCTTTTTTCTTGTGTGTAGGGTCTCACTATACAGCTCACACTCATAAGTGATCCCCCGGATTTCTGCCTCCCTAGTGCTGGGGTTACAGGTGTGGGCTACCATGGCCAGACTCCATTGCTGGCTCAGCGTGCCCAGGGGCAGGGCTGGCGTGACATGCAGTGCCAGGGACTAAACCCTGGCTCCTGCGTTTACCTAAGCAAGAGCTTAGTCTGCTGAGCTATACTGCCAGTCGTCAAAAAGTTTTGATGCATGTCACTAAATATGTCCTCCTGACCCTTGAGTGTCACCAGCTAGTCATGCACCTGGTGGCAGTGGCTATGGGAGGACTGGATAGTGGGAAGATTGGTCTCACCTGCTTTATCTTGCTGTTCAGGGCTCCTGGCCACCTTGGTGGTTCAGCCCCTGACTTGGAGTCCTTGGGCCTCTCCCAGCCTGGAGTGGGGAATAAGCTGCAGTTACTGCACCAAGGGCCACCTTCCCTCCAGGGACCTCCAGGCCAGGATCTCTGGAACCAGGCAGAGTGGTTATCTAGATGTCCCCAAGTCCTGCCCAGGATGCAGCTGGGACCCTGCCCCCCAAAGAAGCCACAGTGTCAGACCAAGACCTGCTCTGGTATGCTGGGCAAGATACTCATGCTCTCTGTGCTGGTGTCTTCAACTAAAAGGACAGCAGTTATAATTAGTCTACAGGGTTGTGTGAGACTTTGAACAAGCACCTATTTATAAAGGGTACAGCAACTGGACCATGGTAAAAATCTGATGTCAGGATTGATTACTGTAACGTTCTTTGCACACTATCCATGATCTGCATATGCGGAGTGAATATACAGCATGCGCACACACTGCCATCTACACTCATCATCCATGCACATCAAAGCACAGGGTACACACACAGGTACATGTGCTGGTCCACACCCCACAGTGCTCATCAGGCCCTTCCTTTCCAGAAGGGGTGGCTGGCCCCCAGTTCCCTCTGTGTGCAGCCTCCGGAAGCAGCAAAGGCTGGGAGCAGGTGGCAAAGCCGGCTTGCTCCTCCTCCCTGGAGCCCTCTCCAGCAGCTGTCTCCAGCTCCCAAGGTGATGCCTCTCAAGTCATCCTTCCAGCCCCACCAAGACAGTGATGGGAACTTCCGCTGCTGCTCACCTCCAGTTCTCACATGGTCCATTTGCGCTTCCAGCTCCTTCACCTCCTCAGTGCTTGCTCCTGAGCACTGATCCTGTTTTCGATAATCAGGATGCCCTTTTCCTGGGGAGCCCTCCTGGGGAGGGATATGGTCAACGTCTACTCCCCTGTGACTGAGTGGGCAGTGCTAGCGCTCCCCATTTTCTTTGTCTCTCCCTTTTTGCTTCTCTCTCTCTCTCTCTCTCTCTCTCTCTCTCTCTCTCTCTCTCTCTGGCAGCACTGAGGATGGAACAGAGGGCCTGTGCATGCTAGCCAGTTGCTCTATCACTGAGCTGCACCCAGCTTCTTTCACTTTTATTCTGAGACAGTCTCACTTTGTTGCCCAGGATAGCCTCAAACTTTTGATCCACCTGCCTCAGCCTCCGGAATAGCTGGGATTACAGGGCTGCACCCCATGCCCAGCTAGCGTTCCCTTTTAATCGTCCCTTGGCTGGGGTATGAGCCTGGAGTGTCTGCCTCCAGGTGCACGCCTGCCTGACACACTCCTTCCCTGGGCCATGCTGAGGGCACCTCCTGCTACACATGGCCACGTGGAGGTCCTGAAGGCACACGTACACAATAAACATGCCATGTCACACAAGTGCACACACACATACCATAGGCACACTCATACTGCAGCAGATGCAGATGCCTCTGAGGATACATGTATCGTGCACATGTGCACACACACACAGTCTCTCTCTCTCCTCTTTCTCCCTCCCTCTCTCCCTCCTCTTTCCTCCCTCCCTCTCTCCCTCTCCTTCTCTGTCTCTGTCTGTCTGTCTGTCTGTCTCTGTCTGTCTGTCTGTCTCTCTCTCTCAGCGAGGAGCAAAGATGGGGAAAGACCTGAATTTTGGCTCCAAGAAGTCAGAGATATGGTTGAGATGTGGGAAGAGAGGGTCCTGGGCATCAGCTCTGCAGAGCATGCTGACTGCCTGTGCACACTCAAGTCCATACACACAGATGTGAAAACATACACTTGCACACACACAGGAGCTCGCACGTGTGTTCATGAACATATACAGACGTGCACACAAGTGCAGGCATGTGCACACAAATAAGACACGTACACACAGACTCTTACTGTGTGTGCCATTTGGATATAAGGGACAGAGGACACACACACAGAGTCCTACATGCAATCACGCCTGCATACTCGTACACAGAGACAGTATGTGCCAAGCCACACACTAGCGCATTTGCCCAGGCTGATGTGTACACGCAGACCCCACAGACACATCACATAGTCGGTGCTCATTCCTACGCCTCAATCCAAGTCCTCAGAAAACGCCTTGGGAGAGAATCAGGTTCACATAGCTCAGTCTTTTGGTGATGCTAAGGCGTGGGGAGCAACATCCCAGCCACCACTCACCCCTACCCCCTTAACTCTGGCCTGGGCTCCACTCCCTGGGTAAGGCCTGTGGAAATTCATAGAAGAGCCAGCTGGCAACTGCGTGGGGGTCAGGTAGGAGGACACAGAGGCACGGGCACTTTGGCTGGGCCTCCTAGCACAGGTAGCGCTCACCAGGTAAGGTGCTTGTGACTGCTGGTCTGTCTAGAGCTCCAGAAAGCTCCTTCTTCTGGGGCCTCTCCAGAGACCAACGGCTGCTGTTTCAGCATTAGCAGTCATGGGTGTCTTCAAAGGGGGTCAGGACCAGCTTGGGAGGTACACCCTGACAATGAGGCTTGGCTCAAGGGAGAGAGGGACAACATCACATCTGCTCCCCACAATAGCTCTACTACAGGTGACAGAGTTCAGTTCCAAAAGAAGCTAAAAGGAGCTCTGCTAGGCTGGATAGCTTCAGAAGCCTGTGTGTGAGTAGGTGCTGGGAGTGGGCAAAGCTCTGCAGAGGGGTTGGCTCTGGGTGACGCCAAGAAGAGGAGCTTAGGTACAGAGAGAAGGAGGTCAGGAGCCTGGGAAGGGCCTGTGTGTTAGCCAGGGAGGAGCGGCCAAGAAGACGTGCAGGGAGCCCAGTAAGAGATCTGGACAGAGGACTGGGCTGGGGGAACAGGGGCAGAGCTCAGAGTACTATTAAAGATGATTCTGAGAGACCTCTGGCCCCTGACCAGGCCAGACCAGAGTGGGGTCATTCACCTAGGCACCAGGTCATCGGGCTGATCCCTGAAAACTGCCAGTTTTCCAAGACATAGGATATTTGCATTAGCCACTCAAAAGGGATGTCCTGACCAGGCTCAGCATGCTATGGAAGTCCCTGTTTAAACTATAAGGGTGGGGCTGGGGAAATAGCTCGGTGGCATAAGTACCTGCCTAGTAAGTGCAAGGTCCTGGTTCAATCCCCAGTACAGAAAAGAAAAAAAAAAAAAATGTGAACATGAACTATAAGGGAAGTAACTTCAAACAGCCAGTCTGCTTGCTGATCCTGGTGCTGCTCTCAGCACTTTTCTGTCTATAAGGACAACCTTCTCTGCCTGGGCCACCAAATACTCATCATTTTATAGGACGGGGTGTTGCTGATTCTAGAATCAGAAACAATAGCCCATTACTATCTTCAAATCAAGTATGTTGTAATTTTTTTTTTTTTTTTTTGTAATCTTGAATTGTGCAGCCCTGTGGGGAAAAGGGGCAGGGGTGGGCCTGGGCAGTGTGGGCCCAGACTGTGACAACAGAGACAAGAGGTCGACGGGGAAGGGCTCTGCTGAGTCAGTCCCTCCAGAGCTGCTTCTGCCCTCTGCATGCATTCCCTCCCAGCCCTGGGCCTGAGCTTGGAGAAAGGCTGTTGCTACTGACCCTCCAGCTCTTTATATCTGGGTCCCAGGTGAGACCCGAGAATGCCGCCGCTGCCACTGTTCCCAGGGCACCCTATGTGCTCTGAGCTCTGGAGCCACTGACTTCAGGCCAGTGGTGACAGTGCCACAGACTGCCTATTGAGACCTGGGGATGGCAGGCTGTGGGCTGAGGGTGAGGCGAGTGTTTCCTGGTGGTCCTTCTCTGCTATACTGGGTCCTGAATTGCTGAGCACCAGCTGAGCACCGGAGGAGCTATGGTGGCCCAGTTATATGCTGCATATCTGAGGGAAGCTGGGGGAGGGGAAGCTGCTGTGACCCATCGATGTCCACAGGCCTGTGAGAGGGGGCCCAGGGGAGGAGAAGCCCAGGGCCAGGTGTGAGGTCAGCCCTGCACTAACAGACATCTGGCGGCGGCTCTCTGTGTGGCGAGCTGGTGCAGGGTCAGGCAGCATCAGCCCACAGAGTGCACGGTGGGCATGCAGCCTCCCACTGAGCTCCACCTGCCACTGACGCTTCTCCACTCCAAGGCTGGGCCAACCCTAGGCATCCGGAGGCTCTGAGGGAGCTTCAAAAGGGCTGGCTGTGTGGAATAGGATGGCTCTGATGTCACTTACAAGGTCAGTAAGCTAGGCAAGTAGTGGCCCCTGCACATAGCCAGCCTTCCTTTCCACCTCCCCACACCCTCCCAAACTGGCATCTCAGGGGGCCTGTCAGCCATCACAGGGCAGACCGGACCTCCCCTAGGAGGCTGGCCTGTCTCCTGCCCGCCCCAGAAAAATGAGCTTTCCTCCTCCCTCTCATACCTGTTGCGACGCGTGGCCCTGTGCTGCTGCCAGTTAATCATAGGGTTTGTGTGTCTCCCCAGCCAGGCTGGGGACTCCCTGAAGGGAGTAGCCCATCGCACAGCTCTGCAGCACCAGGGTCCAGCAGTGGGCTGGACACAGAGCAGGTGCAAGGACTGTTGGCCAGCAAGAGAATGACTGCAAACAAAGGATCTGCTTTATTTGTTTTCGGACAGCAGTACATTCTATTTCCTAAACGCATAGGGGCCGAGCTTAGAGGAGATGAGGTGTCCTCAGGAAAGGGCAGGGCACAGAGACGTGGCCTGGGTCTGTGGTCCCATGGCTGGTCCTTTGGTCACAGCTGCAAGCTGGCGCCCAGGACACAGTGTGGTGGCTGCTCCTTAGCCCTGCAAAGGGAAGGTCAGAGTTCAGTCCCAGCCCCTGCTGCCTGGAGGCCTCAGTCTTGAGCCTGGCTCCCAGCATCTCCATGTCCTGCTCTCGCCTCCCTGCCCAGCAGCATGCAGGCCCTCCAGAGAAACATTCCCACAGTGATCCTAGCAGGCAGGACACCCTGGGCTCCTGTGCCAGCTGAGCTCCATGCCGCCTGCCTCTCCCTGGGACAGACACAGCATGGTCTCGCTGCTCTTCTGCTCTGCTCACTGAGAATGCTCTGCTGATCCCACCTTAGCAGCTCAGCCCAGCTCACACACTGATGCTCGGCCCTGTGCCTGAGGCCGCCCGGAGGTCTCCGAGCTGTTGCTGGAGCCAGCACCGTGGCCACCCAGCTGCTCTACTACAGAGGTCTCTGCCCCCAACAGGTGGCTGCTTCTAGAAGCAGTTCCCTCTTGGGATCCTCCTTCCTCCTGCCCCCAGGAGCCTCACATAGTGGGGACTGGCAGAAGATAGTGAGGCTTTATCCAGCCTCACTGTGACTCTAGCACAGGTTGCCACCTGCATGCTGCAGACAGCATGGGCTCCCAGGATGGCCTCTGTGGTCATCAGCTGCTCATCTCCAGTGGCAGTGAGATGAGGGCCAGGAAGGCAGGGCTGGGCCTTGCAGCACCCCAGAGTCTGTCGGGCATCTGGAGCCCAGGAGCACTGGGGCTTCCTGCATTCTGCCTGCCTGCCTGCCTCTCACTGGTACAGTGAAGATACATGGTCAAGACACGCTTAAAGACACCCTATGGGGATGGGAGGAAGGGCAGAGGCCAGGATGGGGAGTAGAGGAGAGAGGGGACTGCCTGTGATGGGATGCATTAAGATGTGAGTCCTTCCCTTGATGAAATCCAGGGAATAATGACCAGCAGCTGGGGCAGGGGGAGGTTTGCAGCCAGACTGGCCCTCACTGACAGGTACGAGACTAAGTTCTTGGCTGCTTGTGGGTGCCCAGCCCCTCTGTCCATAGGTTGGCGGGGGCAAGCACAGGCTCTTGTGTGGTTGCCCTGAAATAGTGAACACAGTTCTCCCTCTGCTCTGTTTCCATTCTGGGCTTTACACTGTAAGGGCTGACGAGGCTCTGTGCCCACTAACCACAGGGCAGCTACTGTACTAATAGGGATGGGGCACTGGTGTGGGCTGTGCCCAGCAGGGATGGACAGAGCAGAGCCCAGCATGGGGACACTTACAGTGTCAGGCCTACAGGACTCGACAGTCAGTGGGAGAGCCCTCAGATACAGCCAGAGAACACATAGCCTCTGACATCAGCCATTTTTATTTTTAGTAGTGCTAGAGATGGTCCCCAGGGTCTCAAGTATTCCATGAAAGCACTCCACCACCAGGGCACAGTGCCTGCCAAAAAGACCTCAGCCATTCCTCATGGGCACCTAAAGTAGTTTGTCTCCTACTTTGGTGAAAGAAGCTTTTCTGTCAGGTACAGTAACACATGCCTATAATCCCAGGCACTAGGCAAACTGAGGCAGGAGGATCACAATTTCAAGGCCAGCCTTGACAATTTAATGAGACCTTGTTACAAAAGAAAAGGAGTAAGGGCTGGGGATGTAACTCAGTGGTAGGACACTGGCCTAGCATGTATGAGGCCCTGGGTTCAATCCCCAGTACCACCCCCACATTCTCCCAAAGCAACAGCTTTCCTGGAGGAAGACATTCACACTTTGCAACACTTTATCCAACACAACAGCCTTCAGGTAAAGCTCTTATGGAGGAGTGAGGCTCCCTAGGTGTGCTGGGTATAGAAGGGCCAGGTGCACGCTGGAGTAGCCTGTGGCATCACAAGATGGGCTGGGGCTAGGGAAAGAGGATGGAACCATCCAGAAGAGACGGCAGCAGCCACAGATAGTGGGAGAAGAGGGACATGAGCTACTGCAGGCCAGTGAGCAAGAGCAGGCTTGGGCATACCTCAGGTGTGAGGATGGCCTGTCCCAGCATCCCCTCAGCCTGGTACCCACCCTGCTCCTCTCCCTTCCATGGGTCTGTCTCTGCCCTCACTTGATCCCCTCTCACTCACCAAGCCTAAAGCCCAAAGGCAGGGGACTGGTAACTTGGATACCCTTGGCTAGTGCTGGCCCCTGGAAGGTGAGGCCTGTCCTCTGGCCAAGTCTGAGGCATTCACAGGAGTGAACAAGTGGAGACTCTAAAGTGGGAGATGACTGAGGAAAACCTTACCTTGTGGGCGCCGCTCGCACATACGCAGCGCTGGTAGGCCTTCACCAGGTCCGAGCACAGTAGCACCTCGTGCGCATGGTCACGGTAGCAGCGAAGGATCTGGGCCTGTAGCCCTGAGCACACGGGCTCCACCCTGCGGGGCCTGCAAATGATAAAAACAGGCAGGCTGGCTTTGATGCCAGCATGGGCCCGGCCGATCCCCAGTGGGCAGGAAGGAAAGAGGACCAGGTTCTCTTGTCACCCCCATGACAGATGCCAGTGGAGCCCCAAAGGTCTACCGGTGCCATGGAAGCCATCTGAACCTGTGCAGAACAGCGCAGGGTGCAGCTCTGGGGGCACTGAGGCTCACACCAGGCAGGTATGAAGCGCAGGGCTGTGGGCCCACGCCATGCTGCAGCCTGAGCACATACAGGGGCCAGAGGGGGCCTGGCAGGCAGGGACCCTGCCAGCTACACCCAGGCCAGCCACATCCTTGGGCTATAACCACATGATGTGTACATACACACTGCATGCATTTTCTCACAGAAGACTGTTTTCCTTATTTAAACTGAATAGATGTGAAACAAGATCATTGGAAACCTACAGAAACATGCAAAAAGAAAGAAAACATTTTCTGTCTTATATTTCTCAGAGATAACCATGGAAATATTTTGAGATACTTGACTAATTTTCTCTCTTTCCTTTATCAAAGTAGTCTCAGAACCAACAACAAATAAATATGCTTACTTAAAAAAAATTGCAAAACAAAAATCCATGACAGGAACCACAAAATGTGGTGCTGTCTCAGATCAGCTCCCCTCCTTCCAGATTCTTCTTCCACTTCTGTCTCCCTTACCGCCGTTCTCCCTTGCATGTGCCACACACTCCCATGCTCTGTGCACACACTCACTCTCATACACACGGCACTCACAGGCTCACCCACCACCCAGCACCACAGCTCCACAGCACATGCTGCTCGTTAGCACCACTCCTGGCACACCAGGGCTCTGTGGCACAGGAAGTGAGGTCCTGCTACTAGGAGGCAGGACGTTGTTTATTTCCATCATCTGGGTTACCTTGTTTCCCTGATCTACTTTCTGAGTAGGCCCTGTGTCCACGTTCACAGAGGCTTATGACAGCCCAGGTGGGCTTGTGATACCCTGCTGCAGTCATTTAGAATTTGACACCCTGGTGGAGGGCTTTGAGGGAGGAGCAGAGATGCAGAGAGCCGTCCCTCAGGTTTCTTAGCAATCAAAGGATGGGTATCAAGCATGTTCTGTTGCAGACATGTGGAGGGAAGACATGTCAGCCCGTCAGGCTCCCACCCACACCTCTATGTTAACACGTGGCCATGGAGGATGTCAATGCTGGCACAAAGCAGCACTATCATTATTTCACAATGAAGAACATATAACAGAATATTCAGCAGTTTTATGAACAAGACCCTGAACTGCACTGCAAGAGTACTTTAGCTTGGCAGTGGGGTATGGCTGCCAAGGCCAAGTCCTCAGGGTCCTTTCATCCCACACACTCTGGCCCTGAGGCTACTGTCCTACTCTATACCACAGAGCCTCTTTCAGAGGAGGGCTCATGGGGGTTTTGCCTCTGAATCACCTCTGCCCTCACATGCAGGACAGATGGCCCTTGGACATAACCCTAGCTCTTTGTCCCTGGAGGCTCCCTTCACCGGTGTCCATCTGCCATTGCAGAGGTGTCTGCAGCAAGGCCACAGATGGGGTACACGGGGTCACCCCATATCCCTCTCTACATGTTGGTAGAATGGCTTACTTTCTGTATTTAAGAGTCTTCTGCCATGGTTGTATTCAAGCCTGGTCCTTTAAATCAACATGTGTCCTTAGGGCCAGAGCTTGTAACATCTGGCCTTGGCAAGAACTTTCTGTGTTGCATGCTTTGGTCCTACTATACTCAGGCTACCCTTTGAGTCCCTGGAAATCGTAGGCTCCCATGCTAGCAAGGTGGAAGACTGCTCCTTTATCCTGGAGGGCTGATGCTGCAGGTCAGTGCAGCTATGGTCACCAATGTCCTATGCAGTTTCCTGTCACCTGCACACTGTTCTCTCCTCTTCCAGCTTCCTTATATGCTGTTCCTCTTGAGCATGTCTTTAAGTTCTAAACACTTTCCTGTTCTGCTGGGACACACTGCTCCTAAGATCCCAGGTTTAACTTTCTACAATGTAGCTCTGCAAGAAGTGGATGCAGCGTTAGCATCGAATGCCCTGGAAGCATGGCCAGCAGGCACTCGGCAGATACTGGGGTGTGTGTGTGTGTGTGTGTGTGTGTGTGTGTGTGTAACTCTGGGGTTAGCCAAATCACAGCTTTCCTGAACTGTTACTGGTGTGAGGCCTCTGACCTGTGTGTTGAAGATGCCCCAGGCAAGCCAGCTGGAGGCATGGCAGCCTGGCCTGAGCCAGAGCTCTAACCCTAAGCCCTTCCCTCTCAGAGGGACACCAGAGACACTGTACACTTATTCTGCAGTGATGTGATGAGCATGAGGAAGCAAATCCCCATCCCTGTCCCCTCCTTCTGTGGCTTCAGTTGCCCAGATGAGAGGCCTGTGCTTTTTGAGGGCAAACTGCCTAGAATACCAGTACAGTGGGCTCCTCCATCGAAAGAAACGGGGCCACAGTGAAATCGATACCCTGCACACCAATATCACCTCTGGGCCCACAGAAGCCTCTCTCCTCTGGGATTTATCAGAAACAGTGTCAGGAGACAGAATGGTAGGCAAATGTCAACTGGAAGAAATTTCACCCACTTGTCCATAAAGAGGCTCTGAATGAGATAAGGCGGAAAGTACTAGTCCTAAAACGAGCACTTTCTCTGAAGCAAGGTGGAGCTGGGCCAGGGTCAATCCACGAAAGGTTCAGGCTATCTGGCCAGCCCACCCAGCAGTTGGCCCCTGCACCCTTCTCCAGGCATACAAACCAGCTCTGCTTTGCAATAACACACAGCCTGGAAACAACTGCTCTTCAAGTGCATAAAAAAAAGGTTATTCATGGGGTACCTAGACCTTCCGGGAACAGGATCACGCCCAGCTCCTACCCAAGACCTTTCACAGCATTGAAGATGCGCTTTGTGTGTATCTATGTGGCTCTGAAGGGGATCACATCACCTGATCAGTGTGTAGAGTGTCTGGTCTCTTAGGCTTCAGGGCAATGCAGCAAAGTCCTGTTTTCCCAGCCCTATTTCCCACATACACGCAGTGGGAATAGTGACCCCACCTGCCAGGACCCTGTGCATGTATGGCAGTGAGTGTTGTGAAGCGCTGTTGTCACTAATGCTAGCTGCCAGTGGGAGAATGAGGCAAAGTTGGGGCTCAGGGTGGAGCGGAGTGTGCTTGCAGGAAGGTGGGTTAATGGCAGTGCTGGGTGGAGAAGCAATGAGGCACAGATGCCTCAGGGAGATGCACTGCACATGCTGGGCTTGCACTGGGGGACCTGACCTCAAAGTGTACCTCGCCCTCTAAACTCAGTGCTGAGACCACTCAAGACTCACTCCAGACCTGGTCCAGGGAACCGAAGCTCAAGCCACACAAACCAGACAAGGCTGCCAAGACCCAACTCACAGGCTTGGTGAAGGGGTCAATGCTGGAACTGTGACCCTCAGGAGAAGAAAGAAACCAGGTCCCTAGCAGCAGCAGCCCACAGCGCAGAAGGAAATGCACCCTCACACCCTGGGGAAGTGCCACATCTGGCCTTCTTGTTGTACAAGCCTGTCCTCTCCACTCTGGTGGACACTCGCATGGACAGGTATGTGGCATAGCCAGAATTGTTGCTGGAAGAAAGCACCCCTCTGAAACCTGGGACAATTCTCTGCACACCACAAAGACCCCAGTGGTAGAGTCTCCTCAAAATTCATGTCCTTCCTGCATTCTCAATGTAGGCGCAAGGTTACTAAAGATGTGACTGGTGTCACTGAGGTCACAGTGGGGTAGTGTGGCCCAAGGAAATTCAGTTCAGGATGGAGATAGAAACTGAGTAATGTTCTAACCAGCCAAGGATCACAGGGACTAGCAGCAGCACAGAAGTGTGGCAAAGGCCCTAGATTGAAGTCGTTATGAAGCCCTGGGCCTACTCAGGCCTGAGTCTGCACTCAGGAATAGCAGGAAACATGTTTCTGTTACTTGAAGACATGCAAGGCATGACACTTGGCAACAGCTACCCAAGAAATCTACCCTGTCAGGCATGTGCAGTAGACGTACGGCCTCAGGGCAGTGTGAGCAGTAGTGAGTGGGCAACAGATACACCCTGGGTCCACTCTGTGATACAGAGTGACACCCTCTTGAATCATGGTGCAACAGTGCCTGAGTGATAGCCACTGTGCATCTGAGAGCCCCTCCTATGCACTAGGCACTTTGCCAGTGCAGAGTTCTGATCCTGCCCCCATGAGGTCTTGTTTACACTGAGTGGAGACAATGGCTGTGCCTTGGTTTACCTGGTAACCAAGGGAAGGGGCCCTTCCTTGCTTCCCAGGAAGCTTTCTGTGTGGAGACAATAGGGGTGAGGACCAGGCTTTGGCAGGGGATATGACAAAGGGTACATTTCCACCTTGGTACGCAGCAGGTATGCCAAGGACTTATACCTTCCCCTAAGAGTCCAACCATGTTCTGGATGTGCAGATGGCCCTGGCTCTGGCCCCTTCTGGGCTTCTGGAATATTCTGGCCCATTTGGAAGTGTGCTGGGCGGGCCTGAGGCCCTGGCCATTCTGGACCTAGGCAGAACCTATGACGCATTTAGAACCCATAGGGCATTCAGAAGCCATCCTGGCAGGCTAGTCACATGCTCGGTCCTAGGAATACCCACACCTACTGTGTGAGCTGTCAGTAGGGGCTAAACAAGGTTAGGTGGCTTGCCCAAAGCCATACAGAGGTAAGACAGAAGCAGGGTAAAGGCCTGGTGTGTCAGGCTTCATGCTGTGTCCTTTTAGCTCTACTCTACCTTTAGAGAAGTCCACAGCATCTGACAAGAAGCTATAACCATGGGTATGAAAAGGACAGAGCCCAAAGTATGTGGAGGGCAGGACTTCACAGTAAGGGAGGCCAAAGACTGCCGGTCTGTCCTTGTGGGGCGGGAGGTCCTGGGCAAGAGTTTGGGCAGGATGGGAGGGTGAAGGACAGGAACAGCCTGGAAAGCCAGTGTCACAGGTCATGCAAGGGACAACAGAGAGCAGAGTCAGGAGGAGAACCACTGGCCTGGGTCAGAGCTGGGTGGTGTCTTCCTTCTTCCCCACCACAGCTACCCCCACCACCAGAGCAGGGAGAGGTCGAGGGAGCAAACTTAGGCATCGCTCTCTACCTCTTGCCGACTCTCCTATGAAGTGCACCCCAGCCTACTCACGCGCAGCCCTAAACCCTCTGTGTGCACTCTCCATTTTATTTAATAAATGGAATCTCATCAACTTATCCTTCCTCTATTATCACTGCTGACATCAATCTGATAATATTGGCCTGGTGTGGAATTGGGCTATTATATATCCTCTTGATATTTAATTTCAGAGCAACATCAGCGGGGAGGGGGGTTGCATCTACAGAGCAGGCTTTTTATTACAGGCAGCAGTGAGGAGATTCCAAGTGCATTAGACATTCATCTTCGTCAGGTCCAATCTAGCTGCTCCAAAGAGGGTTTTGCTCTAACCTGAGGCCAGGGCTGAGGGCTGATGAGACCAGCTGGTAACTAAGGACTTGGTTAACTGGCTGTTATGGACGAAGTGCCATTCAGCCCAGATAAGTGGAACCTGGAGATCCTGCCATCGATCAACATGCCACTTGGGATTGCTATTGGCTGTCCCCTCCCTCAGGCAAGAGAGAGGCTGCCAGAGAGCCCCGGCCAGGCGAGGGCACCCAGGGAGTACTCTGCTGCAAGGCAATGGGAACACAAAGGGACAGCTGCTGCTTCATGGATGCTGGGTACAGATTATGCTGCCTATGACAGGAGTCTCTAAGACATCCTCCTCCTCTCATGAATGTGTACACACACACACACACACACACACACACACACACAGAGGGAAAGGACATTCCTGTATTTGTTGCTTTGTTAGAAAAAAATAAAAGGACTTGCACCTTCCTCTAAGAGTCCCACCACGTGCTAGATGGGCAGAAGGCCCTGGCCCTGGCCCTTTCTGGGCTTTGGGGATAAGGAAGAAGCAGGCTCACAGTGGCCTTTGGTGTTAGAGAACTATGCTGACAAGAGACCACCTTGGTGTCCCTGACGAACCCAAGACCAGGCTGGCTTTGCCCTGTCAACTTCACAAAGATGCTTCGCTGTGAGCCAAGATTCCTCCAAGAGCCACTGAGCTCTATGCAGTGCTGTCACCTTGGCTCTCATCATCATCCCTTCTTTGGTAAGAAACTCCATGGTACAGACTGTGGAACTGCCCTGTGACCATAGAAGGTGAACACCAGTCTCTCCTTCACTCAAGCAGCAGATATTTCCTAGTGCTCAAAGAAAGCGGAACCTCCTGAAGGCAGAGTCCCAGCCCTGCCCATAGGGGCCCCTACCTGAGATTGAGCACTGTCATAGCTATCTACAGTGGCCTAGGACCACAACACACAGAGGGGGCCTAACTCCTCAGTGGCACCCAGGCCTCTCTGGGCTGCAGCCTGGGAAGGTCAGTGGCCTCTTGCCTGAGGATTCTGAGCAGCCACCTCCTAGAGCTACCAAAGTACATCAGATCCTGTCACCCCTGATTGTTCCCTGGTCCACCACTGCCCTTCACCAAGACAGAACACAAAGCAGCAGGTACTGTCTTCACCCAGAGCCATCGGGCAGAAAGCTGGGACCTGTATATGAGACAGGGCTCCAGGGATACTGACCAGGAGCAGGAGTAGCTTATGCGGATCACAGTCTACCTGGCTGGGTGCTGTGTGCTGGCATGTTCAGGAGGAATATGGGCCCCAGGAATATTACCATGGACTCTAGCATGAAGCTAGCTAGCTTTCCATCCTGGGAAGTCCTCCTGGTGGCACAGCAATACAGTGCAGGGCTGCACCAGTGTCCTACGACACAGGCCAGGAATGGACAGATCCCCAAGTTGATGGGGGTGCAGGTGAAGAGCCCAAGGTGGTGGCAGACATCCCTAGAACTCTATGGGCTGGGTGGCCCAGCTCAGTTTAAGGAAAGAGACTTGAGTAGAGTCACCTATGAGAAAATGGACAGCAGTCTCAAGGCTGCTCTGACTTCCAGAACTGGAAGAGCTTCTGGGAATTTGCAAGCCAGAGGTGTATGTGAAATTTTGCCAGTGGGGATGAGAGCCCCAGCATGCTGAGACACCTGCAGCAGCTCCTAGAGCTCCTGGAAGCTCCCGTCTGGCTTGGAGTGTGCGGCTGGTTGGTGGGAATTCAGCTGCTTCCCTGCTTGTTCTCAAGATCAGCTTTGATGATGGAGACAGGCTGAGTGACCAGCTCCTCTGAGTGCCTGATCGTATCTCCCTGCATGCCACAGTGAGTCTCTGAATCCTATATGAAGTGCTTTGTGCCCAGAAGCTACAGGGGGGCTTGTCTCCAAACTCACAGCACAGGGTGTGGGTCCCTTCCTACCACTGTCCCTCTCCTCTGGTCCTGTCCCTGGGGCCAGCAGCCTGCTGGCAACTCTTAGGGATCTGTCCGCTTTTCTCCAGTCCCCTGTGTCTTCAGCCCAGTCCTCCCCATCATCTGATATCATCCTTCGTTCAGCCATCACCCACATACACCTGGCCTAGGAAGGGTCACTTCCTGGGAGCTGAGCTCGGTGGAGCAGAGCCCACACACATGAACAGGAATGATGGGCTGCCACTGGCATACAGGCGGGAGGACATACTGTGTGTCGTAGGGCATGATCTGGGGGCTGCCCAGGGAGGTGACCAAAGCAGAAGGAGGGTCCAGGAAGCCTGTAAAATACAAGTGGCATTGTGTTTACTTGGCTCTTAACTCTCGGGAGCCTCTTTTCACTTCTCTATCCCCTATCCTACATCAGAACTTCATTCTTCACCAAAATGCACCCAGTATACCTGATGCTCCCCTTACTCCCTCTGGCCCATCTACTCTGCCACCAGCAGGACTGCAAAGTAGCTAGATATAAGCTAGTCCCTGGTGCCTGTTAGGTGGAATCAAGCACAGATCCCTCAATCCACGCCTGCCCTTTTTACATAGCTCCTGCCAGCCCTGGTCACACATCCCTACTCTGAGGGAGTTGCCGTGTCTTCTGAACCCAGCTCTGCGCATTGATCAGCTGTTCCACAGGCAGCCTGGAAACTGCTGTCTCACAGCTCAAGTCAACTGGTCTGTTGCACAGATCATGGCGCTGGGGTTATCAGATGCACAAATGCACTATGGGCTGTGTGTCACTCAAGGCCTACTGTCTGTCATGCAGGGGCCCACAGGCCTACCATGAGCTACTCTTCTCTTCTGTGTTTCTACCTCCAGAGTCATTTATTCCCTGCCTCTGTGCTAAGTCAGTTGGTGGGGAGAGAAGTACTGAGGGCCATCCTCTCAGCATGTCCTTTGTGCCCTGGCCTGCACCCAGGCTCTTCCTTTTGCTGGTGCATCCTTTGCAACCCCCTCCAGGTGTGCACAAGCCTACACAGACTTTTCCCCAGAGAATCTGCCCAAGGGCCCCTATTAACTGTGGTCACACCTCCTGTCCCCTCCCACTGGAGGGAAGTGCTCTGCCCTGTGACCACCTTGTTGTGCTTACCTCTGAAGGACCTTTCAGGGGCTGTCTCTCCACAAGACAGCAGGCCTGGAGGCAAGAGCCACAGTTTATTACCTTGATTTCTACAGGTTCTTGCAGAATCCTAAGCAGGAAGTAGTTAGTCCATAAATACATTGAGGTAGGCAGGGCATCAATAATTAAGTCACTGGGGCTCTGCTTTGCTATAGCTCCTGGGGGCAGAGACTGGGTATACTGCACTAGATGCCTGTGAGGTCTGACATGGGGCTACAACCGTGCAGGCAGACCCTAGCCATGCACTCAGCTCTTGGTCAGCCAGGCATGTGTTCTGGGCCAGCTGTGCTGTGCTTCCCCTCCTCTGGCCCCTGCTCCTGAGTTCAGCTGGGCTAATATTGCAGCCTCCAACTCAGCCTCGCCCAGCTGTCCTATGGTTCATTCTCACTCCCCAGTCCTGTGGGTGGGGCCTGCGCAGTAGTCAGGTGCTCACCACCAGTGGCTCACAAATGAGGTACACACAGCCTCCCTGCCTGTCTAGGACCCTGCCCAGGCCACACTCACAGACACCAGCAGTACCAGTGTGGCTGGCCTGGCCAAGGCCCAGGTGAGTACCCCCTCAGTACAAGGAATTTGCAGTGGCATGTCCTTCAGTAGGAGGCTGTCAAACCACAAGACAGGGGGTGGGGATCCAAGAGGGCTCTGAGGCAGTCAGACTCCTCACTGGCCATTTACAGCTAGGGCTGGGTATCAGTCTTGGCCACACCTGCTCCTCCCTACAGGTGCCCTCAGAGTCTGGCTAGCCCATTTCTCAACTCTGACCTCCTGAGCCTCTCTGTATCACGAAACTCAAGCCCATCTAAGCTTTCACATGCTCCTGGGCCCCTCCTCACTGTCACCAGTGCTCTTCACACCCAGATGAAAGGCCCGCCACTTCAGGAGCTCCATCCTGCCATCTCCTGCCTCACCCACTTGCCCCGCCTGGCAGGTCACTCCCACTCTCCTAGCACCCCTGGGGGCTGTTGAGACTGCTCCCAAAGCTCTGCTTACTCTTTGTCCAGATCAGATCCAACACCTTGGCCCTGCCAGACCCCTGGGTCAGTGGAAACCCTATCACCTATTTCCTCCGACCATCCTCCTCACTGTTTTTAATCAAGTCCAACTTCAATCCTTAGTTTCATGGATTACGCCTTTAGTGTTACATCTAAAAAGTCAAAGTCACTGGATGTTCCCTGTCATCTTCTGGAAGTTTTACGGTTTTGTGCTTTACATAGGTCTGTGATCCATTCTGGGTTAATTTTTGTGGAAATGCTTTACCAGCTGTATTCTCACACACGAACAATGTATGCACAAATCAGGATACAGAGTAGGGTGGAAGCTGGCCCTCTGTAAGCTGTTCCCTCCCAGGTCTGCCCTGAGCATACTCAGAACCTAGAGCTCTAGGAGTGATGTCAACTGAGAGCCTGCTTCACTATGTAGAATACACAGGGGTGCCACCCCACATCCTAGTCCTATTGATGACACCAGAGGAGTCAAAGGTCATCCTCTGGGACCTCACTCTTCCCTGAAGACAGGAAGTGCCAGGTCATTCATTCTGAGTGTGGTTTCTATGTAGGGACAAGGGAAGGCTACAAAGAATTCCTCCATGCTGGAATTGGAAGTAGCAATATAAACTTGTGAGGTTTTTAATAGATTTCCATTAATAATTTTAAATTTTTAGATAAATATGGAAGGCCTCATAGTTGCACACACATCTAAAGATGTATTCTGATTATACATTTTTCCTAGCTCTAGGCACTGAGCATACCTAGAAGAAACAACACCTCCATAGCAACAAGCACCTCAGCACCCAGACCTTGGTTTCTAATACTGCTCTCCAATAAGACAGGGACAGAGAGAGAATGAGAGCATCTTGAAGTATCTGGGGCCAGAAAGTAAAGAAGAGAGAATAAAGAGACATGTTGAAAATATGGAAAGTTCAACTTGAAGAGCATTCAAATCTAGCACATTTTGAATATCAAAATAAATGGGAAAATCAAGGAACACATACAAACCCTTGTGTCCCCTTTAACATAACCAAATAAATGAATACATAGCTAAACAAAGAAGGCAAAACTCTTCATTTGATAAACTATCAATTCACAGATGTTGCCATCTGACAACCAGCACGAGGCCATGACAGCAGAGGAAGCAGAGAGATGCTGAGGTGGCAAGTTGATCAGCATGGCAGCAGCAGGATGGGCGGCCCAGGGGGTTCCTGATGGGATGCAATACTAAGAGCACAGCCCTAATTTCTTAGTCTTCTGCCCTGAGGAAACACTGGGCAGATCCAACTGAGGGTTCCACCTACTGGATCAAAGCTGTTCTGGTCTCCTTACAACTTGCAAGGCTATGGGGGAAAGGAAAGATTAGGAAAGAGTTCCATTTGAAGAGGCTGATGACACATGACAACTAAATACAGACCCAGATCCTAGGCCAGAACTTGAGCTACAAAGGAGGATGTGGTGCTGTTGGGGCAGCAGGTGAAATGTGGCCAAAGGCCGCACTGAGTGAACAGAGGCTTCCTAATTGGATGAGGTGCATGGCAGTCATGGAGGATATGCTTTGGGAAGCAATGACAAACTGGAGGACTTGGGGGTGCCAGGTCGCAAGGTCAGAGAAAGGTAGTACTTTCCTCTAGATGGAGCAGCTGATGGGACAAACCCTGTACCATGGGACAGGCTGAGGGTCTCAGTGATCAGATCAGGGAGAGCTGGAAATCATGTCAAAACAAGCAACCAAACAATATGCATGGCAACTTGATAGGTCTGAATATATTTAAAAGTATGCACTTATCCTCAAAAAGGAGTCTACCACATTTTTTCTTTTCCTGGCTAAGAGTAGAGTTGGGAAAATTTGACAAAGTAATTCTAAATTCATCTCAAAAACAAGTTGAAAAAAGATTAACAAGGTAGAAGAGCTTGTTCTGCCAGATAGTTAATATTTTAAATAACTGTAGCTTCATAATATGCTTTAAACATATTAAAACATGCAGTGCTTGTCCTGGAAGACAGTCTAGAAATAGACTCAAAGTGTCTGAGCAGGAATTTAGCACATGATCAGGTAGGATCTTGTATCAGTGCTAGTGCAACAAAGGACTTTCTATCTGGGAGAACAGAGGTGGGTCTACACTTCATATTCTACACACAGGTAAACCTCAGGGGCTACTTGGAGCAACACTTTCAGGGTAGAAAATAAGATCATAACAGTACTAGTCATAAACACCTGGGTCCATAGGATTGTAGTATGGAAGGAGGAAGGACTTGGCAACATAGCATAAATCACCAACAGAAAAAAGCAAAAACACATTTGATCTCAACTCCCTATTATTTTTCCAAGCACAAAAATTAAAATATTGACTAGAACAATAGTTAGAGGAAAAATGAAAAGATTAATAACATCATTACATGGAAAACTTAAAAAATGAATGATAGAAGAAAAGCAGAGGCCCTAAGAAAGCAATTCACAAAAAGAAGACACAATAGCCAAAACTTAAGAAAAGGATTAATTTCACTTAATACCTGAACAAATATAAAGTTTTTAATCCTCATTTTTAAATTGGTAAAGATTTTTTTTTTTTTTTTTTTTTTTTTT
>NDGN011552311.1:11191-24136 GCA_002564285.1 Tympanoctomys barrerae | reverse complement strand
AACTCAGGCCCTTGCACTTGCCAGGGAAGCGCTTATTCTACTAAGCCATCTCCCCAGCCCCTCCTTTGTAATTTCTTAACCCAGTATTGTTCTGGTGAGAAGGTGGTGAGCTCTTCTCTAATTATTAATGCGATCTGCAGTCCTCCCAAACACTTAGCTACTACACCAACAGTGTACCAGGTATGGTGATTGCTGAAAGAGAAGCAGAAAACATCTGTGCCGGAAAAGTAGTTGCAGGAATTAAACTAGCAAAAATATATATAAATGAGTCAGCAAGGGGTATAACCACCTTAAGCATTATCAACTTCAAAAAGAAATAAAATTATTTGGGTTGCTCTGGTAACATCAAGATAAAATGTGGAAATGAAACTGCAGAGTTTAATGTTAAAAAAAAAAAACCCTCCTCAGCACTAGGTTCTCTCACATCATGGAATGACATTTACCATGGAAACATGCAAAAACCACATAAACGGATTAAATACAGAAATATTCGAGGAGTAGAAGCATCACACTATGGGTGGAGTTGATCTAATGTGTATTCTGGGCCTTTTCTTTGACTCACATAATTAAATAGGGTGATAGCAATGGGTTTGCAGAGAGTCCATGGAACTTCCTTTAGGGATATATAATCTTAAATTATTTTAACAGTTAAGTGCTATACTTTATTTTCTTCTACTTACTTTCCCCCAAATGAGTCTCCCTTCATTGTAAAGCTGTTTTTATTATGGGAAAAAGAAAAAGAAAAACAAGCATAAGAAATAGAAGCAAAAAAAGAAGAAGAAAAAGAAACAGAAGCACTCTTCCAGGTTATGTCTGTGCCTGATCTATACTTATTTTTGGAGATTATCCCTAGTTATTAAAGAACTGGCTCTCATCAAGAGCAGAGGATCACATTAATATAGTGTTGTTCTTATTCATTTTCTTGCAGTGCTGGGGTTGAACCCAGGACCCAGCACATGTTAAGTACGTACCTTGCCACTGGGCTGCAATCCAGTCCCAAGCGCTGGAGCATTCAAGCAATGTCCAGAACCATACTGTCTAGGAGCAAGGCACGAGGTCAAAGTGCCTGATTTGGAATCCTGACTCTGCCTCTGGTAAACTGAGTGACCAGGAAGGGCTACGTAATCCTTTTGCTTCCTCACTTTCAAAACGGGAGAAAGCCTGTATCTTCCTTCATGGAGCTGGTGAGAAGTATGTAAGAGAAAACTGTAGCAAGCACAAATGACAGTGCTACGCAAGAAATGAGCATTCAATTTGTGACAGCAAAAAGGACATTGGTAGTTGTGATCAAGAAAGATGACTATTTTATACATTTTTTGTTATTATGGTAAGAACACTTTGTATGAGATCTGCCTTCTCAACAAATGTTTAAGTGTACAGTGTGGTTTGCTGATGGAAGTTGTACAACAGGTCTCTAGAGAACTTATTTATCTATGAACTGAAGCACTCTATCCATTGATTAGTACTGTAATTCCCCATTTCTCCTGTTCCTGGTCCCTGTCAGCCAACATTGCTCTCTCTAATTCTATAAATTTGATTATTTTTGATATATCACTGAAATGGACACACACAAGATGTGTCTATGATTGGCTTATTTCACTTACTATAATGTCCTCAAGGGCTGGCCAAATAGCTCAGCGGACTAAATTACCTTCAAGCAGGCACAAGCGCTGGGGTTTGATCCCATGCTGGCCCCACCCCTGGGGCACGCTGAGATTGCAGTTGAGACTGGGCGTGGTGGTGCGTGCCTGTAATCCCAGCACTTGGGAGTCTGATCTAGTAGTGAGACCCTGAACATTCTGTAGACCCTTCCCTAAAATACAAAAAACAAAACAAAACAAAAAAATGTCCTCAAGTTTCACTTATGTCATCACACACTGAAGAATTTCCTTCTTTGTAAAAGCTGAATTATATTCTCTTCTAGCTACAGATCACAATTTTACATTTTATCCACTGATGGACATTAAGGTTCTTCCTAGAGGGAAAATGAAAATTTACTATTACAAAAAAGAATTTCCTCAAGTTTAGAGCCTTCAGTCCCAACTTAGAACACCATACTAAAAATGGAGCCTTCTTTATAGAAGTGGAAGAACTGAACATGTTTGGTAAACAGGAAAGGGATGATTTAATGTCCTATTATGCTTATGAATGTCAGGCATTAAAGGTGTTAACTGTTGAACCCCCACATTACACTTATGAGGTGGATATTATCTCTGCTCTACAGAAGAGAGAAGCTAAGGAGAGACTCAATAGCATCCTCAAGGTCACCAAGCCTGTGGATGACATGGCAAAAACTCTAGCTCAGGTCTGTCAGCTTCCAAGGTCCAAGTTCTTCATGGGGAATATCATTTTAGTCCAAACAACCTCCTTTATGGGAAATTCATCTTGACATCTATTTGGGACATTAGTCATCGGGGGACCATACTTAGGGTAATTGTATTTGTGACTTGCACACACTAGCCTGAAATCTGGTAGAGGGAGAAATCCATCAGATGGAAGATTATTTTAGAGATTAGATTATAAAGAGCTCAGCTTCTGTCCATGAAGGGGTCACTAGTGTGGAACTTACCCTTCCATCATAGCTAGAAAACTGGAATCATACCAGAGCCACAGACATACTCCTAGATGAGACTCTTGATTACACCTGCTTTTGATTTGGTGCTAAGTCCTTGGGTGGAGAGCTGCCCAAATATCACAGGGCTCCAATCTCATACAGGGGTGTCTGCATGCGATTTCCAGGAACTCTGTGCAGCAAAACAAGAACCTTTTGTACTGAGAATCTGAATACTGGGAAATTATGCTAAATTAAAATAGAAGGACACTGACTACTTACTTCCTTTTCATTGTTCTTATTCAAATTCTTTAGGGTAGAAGATCTATTAACCATCTCTTAGCCTTAGAAAATTATCAGGGTCCTTTCCCCCTGACATTTTGAGGACACACATGTGCACGCGTGCATTTCTGGCTTCCCCATCAGGTGCCATAATGTTTCAAGAGCAGGCAATAGGAAATACTTTAGGTTAACTTTATATAAAATACTTCCACTGCTAAAGTCTTTTTCACTCCATGAGGCAGGTCTCTTGGTTCTGCCAACATTGATGTTGAGACACTGAGCCATACACAGCAGCCCGCTCTAGCTGTAGTTCTTCTACAGGAATGTGACTTCAGATGTGACTTCCCATCCTTCTGGGCTCTGGGGTCCATGTCCCCATAGCTTTGGCTTTCTTCATCCCATCATACTACACTGAGGGGAATGCTACCACTGTTCTGCTTTCTTTTCAACCTCAATCTATTCTTCTGACTGCCGCAAGATTTTTATTTTTTAGTTTTCCCAGTATATACATATTAGTCACCTTCTTTTCACTGAAACAAAATACCTCATATCCACAACTTTAAAAAGACTTATTTTACCTCATGGATTCAGAGGATGCAGGCCGTGGTTGGTTGGCAGAGATGCCATGGAGGAGAGTCCAGGCCAAGGAAAGCAGCTCAGCTAGGAAGCAGAGGGCAGGAGAGGAGCCTGAGACGCAGCAGCGAGCTACCAGTATGTTCTTAGGATCACCCGCCATGCCCACCTCCTTCAACAAGGTTGTCCCCTCCCATGCTGCATTCAGCTGATGTGGTTAGTGGGTTAGAGTCCTCGGAATCCCAACCGCTTCTCCAACAATCAAGATTTATAGGCACACTAAGTTACTGATGCATCCCCAGCTAGTGGTTTGGATGTAAGGTTTTAGAGCAGTCAGGATGACTCCAGATATTTGGGTTTCTTTAATGCTTTAATGATATTTTTATTTTTGAAATTTAATTTTGAATGATATGCAAAATCACAAAAATTGTACATAAATGGGAATTTTCAAGACACCAGGATTTAGAGAGTGGTAAAATCATAGGACAAACTAAAACCATTTGGGTGCAGAGAGGGGAAAATGAAAGGCTCCCTGAAACAAGAAACAGCCTTCCCGGGCAAGGGCACTGCTGTCTCGTTGCCTTCAGGTCTACATACAAGCACTGTTTTCAGAGGTGCTGGGTCTGGCCACCCAGTGAAGAGCTAAGCACTACCTCCTGCAGCACAGCGACCACCCCAGGACTCTCTCCTCCTTTCTCCTAAGCTGTTTTCCTCACACTAATTCCTCAATACGCATATGTCTGTCTGCTTGTGCTTTTGCCCATTTCCTGCACCTACGGTAAGCTTCCTAAGAAACAGGAACTTTGTTTTTCGCTAACTCCTCCTTGCCTCCCATTCGCTGGAACAATGTCTGGTTTATAAAAAGTACTCAATAAATTACTGCTAAATGAATGAAAACAAATGTATATTTATTCTAAAATTCTCCCCATTGTTAAAAATGTGTAAAAATATGTGACTACTGATATTTAGAGGATGTTGCACTTAGTTTTGGGCAGAGAAGCACCCCATCATTTTGTACCACTCTGTGTTTTCACGTGATACTTGTACTCTGTTAAGGGACAAAAAAGAAGCAAAGAAGTTGAGGTTACCTGAACTACTTGCACAGAGGCAAAACCGGGAAACTGCTTTATCTTGGGGAACTAGGGGATAGAAGAAGACGAGAGGGACAGGAAATACTCCTGGCCTGATTTATTGTGAACCATGGGTCCTTTTACCACATCAGCAGCTGTGTCTCAATCCTTTACTCTGTTGCCTGCTTCAGGCACCTTCCAGGGACCTAACGTGGAATAAGACTCCAAGGACGAAGTGTGTTGGACAAGCAACAGTGACCGCCAAGAGCTTAGCTGAGTGAGCGGCCAGTAACGAACAAAAGGAGTGTGCCAGTGGGGGGAATTACGATGGATCAAGCCAGCAGTAATGCTGAAGCAAATAAAATATGGATAACAGAAAGTAGCTAGATCTTCAAATGGGAAGGGGAACAAAAGATGGAGGGAAGGGAGAGGAAAAGGATTAAAAAAAAAAGAAGGAAAAAATAGAAATAGAGGTTTTGTAAATGACAAGGGGATCAAGAGTTGGAAAGAGCAGGGAGGGGCGAGACGTGGAGAATTAGGAAATGTTATGTACATGTGCCAACTCCCCATCATAAAAGTAATCATTATGCACTAACTAAAAAATGCTAAATATGTAGTTCAATGTACCAGAGCCAGAAAGTTGAGCCTAATGCTATAACTAGTATTACTCAGGACAAGTGACTGAAGTTTGGGGTTGTTTTTCTAAAGAGAATTGTGAAAAAGTATTAGTAAAAGGGGCACCTGGCTCTACCCATAACAATCTATCCAGATTCTAATCATTTCTTTCTTCCTTTCCTTTTTGCCCCCACAGCACATGCAAGGAGACTGCTCCACCGTGCAGCTACCTCCTCAGCCTCCAACCATCTCTGCCATTGCCTTGGCACAAACCATGGCCATCTGCCAACCAAAACACTGCACTCGCCTCCTTACCAATCTCCCTGCTTCCACACCGAGCCCTGCAGAGCCATCTCAACTGAGCCGACATTTGACACTATGAAAAGACTGGGTTTCTCCTCTATACAAACTCCTCATAATTCTCCATCTCCCTCACAGCCAAAGTCTCTTCACCAAGGAATAATTCTCCAAGATGGTCTGTAATCTCACATCCACCCCTCCCTATGCTAGCTAACTCTGCTATTTCTCTTTGTTCTGGCCACACAGGTCCTTTTAGTAATTTCTGAAACACCCTAAGTCCACTACTGTCTTGCGGATACCGCCCTTGCAGCACTTCTGCCTAGAATTCTCCTCTTCCTAGCATCTGTGAGGTCCCAACCCTTGCCTTCTTCAGGCCTTGCTGAAACCTACACAGATTTCAACCACTGCCACCACTACTTTGGTTAAAGCCACTACCACCTTTGTTGGAGAATCTTGAACAGCCACTTATCTATTAACACCTATGGTGCACACGCCCTTTCCTCCTGCCTTCCCTTACTCTTCTCTATAGCTAAACACTGTGAATGTAGCACACAGCCTAGTTACTTAGGGGTTTCCTTTTCTGCTTCTCAGTTGAATGTAAATCTCACATGGGCAGAATTTTGCTGCCTATTTTGGCCAGAAACTATTTCGGCCTCACTGTTTAGGAGATTGCCGGGCTCCTATCTGCCACACAATAGATAATTGTTGAATGGAAGAATAAAGTGGTGGCATCAGAATCTACAGAGAGATATTGAGTACATCGAGATAAACAAAGGAGCATGTAGGGCTGACAAGCGAGTCAGGAGCCTGGACGTACAAGGACAGACTGAAGCGCCCAGCACAGCATGCCTCAGCTCAGCCCCTGACAGCTGGGTACTGCATGAGATGGAGGAAGAGCCTGTTGGTAACTGACTTGAATAAAAGTTTCTAGCACAAACTTGGGGGTTGGTCATTCCACACAGATATGAAAAACAAGACAGTAAATCATGCTTGGATGAGAAGCCTTCCAGGCTGCTCTCTGAGAAAGCTCCCTACTCCACCACCAGAGCCGAAATGTTCTCCCAGGCACCAGCATTGCAGACTGGGACACAGAAAGGGTCATGCGTTTGTTTCCAAAGGGAAAATACATGCACTGTTTTCAGTTACAAACTGCGGACTGGAAAACCTGCTGACAGAATGTGGGCTGAGGCCAGCTCCTGAAACTTACTGGAGAATACCTGGGGACTGGGGCAGAAAACACAGGGCAGCTGGAGGCGCTCAGCGCTCAGCCTTGGTTGGGTGTTGGCATCACGTGGAAAGCTTTCACACTACGGAAGCTCAGATTCAGTTAAATCAGAGTCTCTGGAGGAGGACCCAGGCATGACTTTTTTTTTTTTTTGAAAGGTTCTGGGGTCCATTATGCAGCTGAAGCTAAGACCTGTTTTAGAAACATTTATTATTTCTTCTAGGGATATAAACTATGCACCAAATTATGTCTTAGGGGAAAACCAGAGTTTTATCTGCCCCTACCAAAGGTAAGCTTTGCTTACTTAGAATTATCTCAGGAGTCTATGAATTCAATGTCCGTCCGTCCGTCCGTCCGTCCATCCGTCCATCCATCCATCTATCAATCCATCCATCCAATTCATTCATTCATTCATTCATTCATTCATTCATTCATTCATTCGTGGTCCTGGTGGTGGAACTGAGGGCCATGCACAGACTAAACACACGTTAACACTAGGCTACACCTCCAGTGCCTATATTTCAACACTGGATCTTTAGTTAATATTCACTTGCATACCATGTCCTCTCAGAGCATCATATCAGGACCAAGAGGCCCAACCTCCCTGGGGAAGAGCAGGCTGACACTGACTGGCTACCATTTAGAGGGTCTCAAACCAAAATGGTAGTGTCCTACTTTGGAAGCCTGTGGCTGAGTATTTTTGTATGCAGTCCAAGATCAACACTTCGCTACCTGTTCTGTTCACGCCTTACTGCCAGGGGTTATTTATACACTCATCTATTCCCCCCACACACTGTAAACTCCAACAGGACGGAGGCTTGGTTGCTGATCCGGGCACTCCCTGCCCCTGACCTACTTGCCAGAAGTAACGGTTTTACATCACACAGAGCTCTACACACACAGCTGTGAGTTATTCCTTTGGAACATTTTCCTGAATGTCGATGATGCCCTGAATGTTACAACAGTAGTTTAGTAGTTTCTGATGTGATCTCATTTTTTTTTTTTTTTAGTGTTTTAAAGTAACAGTGAGTATTACTCTTACTTTACAAAACTCTCAATCTGTATAATACAAAGTCCCAGAGCATGAGTTAACAAGTGGAAAGCACTTCATATGTATTATATTATTTAACTCCCACATATTTGGGGCTTAACAGCCAATGTCTGTAGAAGGATTTGAGCCTGAAGTATCCTGCTGAAGGTTGCAAAACAATAAGCAGAAGGGCCTGAATGCAACTTAGGTAATCTATTTATAGAGCCCATTATTCTAAATCAATAAACCAACATTCCATACACAGCAGAAACAACAGAACTGAATTCCTTCCTGATTTAACTTAGGAATTAGTTAACAACAGAGGGTATTCTGTTTTACAGAGGGTTTCTTAAAAACTGTGATGCCACCTAAAATTTCCTATCAATTTAATTAGAATATCAGACAGACTTTTAAATGTGTATCATACTCGGTATAAATAGACTCAGAGGTGTTTTAATTTTGCTTTCCTACTGGTAAAGGTGCCTTAATCCTTAGCTTTAAGAGATTCAGTTCTAGGGCCTTTTAGGCACTTACTAACTTCACAAAATTTAAGGGGTAGACTCTCCCATCATCTAACAGCTAAATGAGAAAATAAGGACTTCACTGTCCTATCACAAAAGGCCTGTTTCAACATGCTATATATACATGTTTTTGACAAACACTTTGTATTTTATCACTTAGCATGAAAAATAATGTTATTTTTATATCAACTGCTTAGTTTTGGAAAAAAAATGAGGATTTCCTTAATCTTGATCCTAGGTAATCCTAATATCAAAACAATAATGATGGCTCAAGTATAATCTTCCTAAAAATGAGGACCTAGATGTGTGTTTTTGAAGCATAGTGCTCCTGCCACCTTCTCTACTTCCTCTAAATAAAAAAACTTTCATATGTGAGATGCTGAGATACACAGATCAATTACTGGAAAACTTTATTAATGAGGGTAAGAATTTTTTCATATTTTTCAGATTACATTATAGAAACAAATATATTTAAAAACAGCCTTCGTTCCAGGTTTCCAAGCAAACACATCCAAATAGATGAACATATTAGAGTCCTAGCCTGTATTCAAAAGCTATACTTAACAGCGATGTCACGCAAATAATTTTGATTCAGAGAATGATTCAGTGGATTGATTCAGTGAGTGTGTCAACAGGAAGAGGCCTGGCAAAAACAAAATTCTAAGCAAACGGATACTGAGACTCAAGCAACTCCATTACCAGAAATGTTAGTTAAACCAAACAGTAGTGCGGCCAAGGAGCATTAAGGAAAGCCTCTGTTTTCAAGACTTGAGGGCTCCTCATAGAAGGGATCTCTTATGTTCTTATTTGCATGTACCACAGAAGGGTTTTTTGAAACTTTAGTACATTTCAATTAAAAAAAAATCTCAGTCCAGCTGAGTAAATGTAAAGATACTCCTAGTCAGAAACATATGTTCCTGAGATTCTCTAGAGATACATCTGCAGCTGGACATTAATAACATACCTCAGTACCTCATCGAAGACTTTTTTGGTTTACAAAGTATTCTAACATGACATAGTCCTTGACCCACAGCTCTAATTTGGGTCTACAATCTTTTTCCCTTCTATTGAAGAAAAGGTTCTTTGAACATTTTGTAGAAACAAACTATCATCTTCTACATCTTCTAAACCACCATGACCACTACTTACTGGACCCTCAACTCTACTTAAATGGACCATTTGTGAAGATGTGACATGCTTCTGCTTAGGACACCAAAGTGCATGCATAGCATTCTTATACAAAACTCAAAAGCTTGCCAGGCATGGTGGTGCACACCTGTAATCCTAGCACTCAGGAGGCTGAGGCGGGAAGATCAGTGTGAGTTCCAGACCAGCCTGGACTACAGAGTGAGCTCAAGGTCAGCCTGAACTGCACAGCGAGACCCTATTTCAAAAAGACAAAAACAAACAAACCCAAAAATCGCTACGAACTGATTACTGCTGTACACAGAGGGTGATATGAAAGCCTTCATCTAAAACAACATACACCAACAATAAAACTAATACAAAATGCTCCTGTTATATCCTTATATGTATATGTTATTTCAGTGAATATCTGCATTCCAAGATCTCGAAGTTTAATCATAAGCCACATCAATCTAAAAACATAAAAATGAATGTAAATTATCTATCTCTGCTGACCATTTTGTATGATATAATGCAGTGATAACTATGTAAATTTACAGTCAGAAGGACTGAGATCGGCAACCTAGCCAGGTATATGGCTACCAGCTGCTGACCTCAGGGAGGACTTTTGTTTGTTTTTTCATTTCTTACGTATTTGGTACAGGGTCTACAGGGTCTCACTATGCAGTTCTGACTTGTAGTGATCTTCCTGTTTTCAGCCTCCCCAGTGCTGGGATTACAGGTGTATGCCATCAGGCCCGGATGGGGTCACCGGTTCAGCGCACCCCGGGGGCAGGGCCAGCAAATCATGTGGGACTGGGGATTGAGCTCTGGTCCCTGCGCTTACCAAAGCAGGCACTTAGTAAGCTGAGCTATCTCACCGGCCCTCAGGCCGGTTTATAGCCTCTTTAAATAAATGATGCCTACTTACAAAAGTAATGGAACAACGATTAATTCCATTATTCACTTAAGAAAGTATTAGCTAGGTTTCTCTTTTGGGATTTTCTGGATTCTAAACAATCCAATTTACTCTATGTGCCTCCATACCTCTGCTGACAGAAAGTACTTAGAAGAGCCCCAACACTGTGATGACCATGTCAACATATGTGGTAATTTTCCCACTTGTCTCAAGATAGGCCAGTTTCTTCATCAACCATCTCAGACTATGTACCCGTCAAAATCCCACAAAATGTCAATCTGTCCCAAAGCAGAGGTCACAGATATGCAATTCACTAGCATTCTCCCCCACACCATGGGGACTGTTGGAGCCTGCTCAGCAGCTGGCATCTCTGGAGCAGGGTCCAAAGAGTTAAGGATGGTCAACGGCCAAAACAAACAGAAAATCAACCAGACAGTTCCTTAAGAAAGAGTTCCTTACAGGTGTTTACAGACTTGCAGGTATGAGGCTCAAACCCCATATGGAAAGGCTGTTCCTCGGATCACTGCATCCCAAAGCACAGCTGCCTTTCTGGGGCTTGCGCGAAGTCAGGGCCGTGCCTAAGGGAAGCAGCTGCAACCTCTGGAAGCTGAGTCACCTGATCTCCAAGGGTCACTGAAGGGGCCCTTGGCTGACCCTCTGTTGCCAGCTGTTCCTGGCTCTTTGTGTTGTTCCCCTAAAAGATATCAGGGTCTGGTGGGAGGACAGTGTGTGGGCTCCCAGGATTTAGCCTTCCTCTCCTGGTTCTATGATAACAGATTAATCCACATTCCAGCTCCCTGCAGGTAGGGGCGGCTATGTGCCTGGTCCTGGCCAGTGGAATATAAACAGAAAAGATGGATTCAACCCTGAGTTGTATCTTTAAAGGAAAGGAACTTGCCCTCCACATGCCCTTGTCTCCACTCCTGACACAGGAGGTAGTTTTAGGATTAATCAACCCCAATCATACCAGTGAGAGGTATATACTAGCAATGGTGAAACATGAACATATAAGGAAGCCACGTCCTCTGATGATTATGTGCAGACTATTAAGTGAGAGAAAGAAGCTATGTCCTTTATTGGGTTTTTTTTTTTTTTTTTTTTTTTTGTGGAACTGGGGATGGAACTCAGGCCCTTGTGCTTGCCAGGCAAGCGCTTATTCTACTGAGCCATCTCCCCGGCCCTATGTCCTTTATTGTTTAAGTTATTATTGTGATGGACAGAGCTTCTCCCCCAAACAGGCACCCCTTTAAGTGGAGGAGGGGAGAGGCAGGAAGCCCCGGGATACCCAGGGTACACTTTCCTGGCACATTGACTTTACTCCAAGATTTGGGAATATTAAGAGAAATGGTGCATAGAGTCCAGCATGGTGGTGCCCCTGTAATCCCACCATTTGGGAGGATGAGGCAGGAGGATCGCCACAAATTTGAGGCCAGCCTGGACTACACAGTGAGTTCAAGGCCAGCATATACTGCATAGTCAGACCCTGTCTAAAGAAACAAAGACAAACAAACAATCAAAAAAAAAAAAACCCAAACAAACAACCCATATGTCCTACTGAAACCAACAAGCATCCAAAAATCACACACTTTTTAAAGTTAAAATATAAGATATTAAATAAATTGGTCCTTCAGGCAGGATGCCTACAGCCATACTCCCAGATTCCTAAAACATGCACAAATCTCTTTTATCCTGCTGAGTGCACTGATGACAGTGCTGTGAGCACTGCCTGAAGAACCACTTGGCAGGAAGCCCAAGGTCCAGATCCAGTTCCGCTTTGGACTGTCATGTAGTAGCGGAGTCCTACTGTGCTGGCACTTTTACATTTATAAAACAGAGCCACCTACACAAATGCTGAATCAAAACATTGATAAATACATATATTTACATGCAATCTAACTCTTCAGTCCCACGGGCAGAGCTTCTCCCACTGTCCCAGGGGATCCTCTCAGTGCAGGAGGGGACAGGGAGGAGGCCCCTGGGTACACAGGGTAGACTTTATGGGCACACCGACTCTAATGAAAGATTTGGGATATGTGTATCTACGTATCTGGGCTGCACGAAGGTAAAGATGACCGAGGTCGATTTCACAAGGCAATCAATAAGATGTTAAGAGCCATATTCCTGTAGCAAGGACATCAAAGTGGAAGCCACACAGCCACAAGGTTGCTTCTGATCCTATTGCCCTAGAGTTGTGCGCCACAATTCACAAAAAACTTCCAAACAGCTTTTCTGTGCTTCAGCATGATGCTATGGCTTGGATGTCTCTTCTAGAACTTATGCTGAAGAAAGAAAAACGAACAAAAATGAAGGAACGTTGAAGAAGCGCTTAGGTTCCGAGGGCTTCATCTTACAAGCAAATTAACGCCATCATTATCCATAGCCTGTTGGGTGTGCCGTGTCCATTTCCCTCCCTCCCACCTGTCCTTCTCGGAACTCAGCTGCCATCTGACTCCTCACACCTTATGATGGAACAACAAGGGCTTGCCAAGTACCCGGGACTTAATATTGGACTTTCTGACTTCTGGATTGTGAGCCATTACGTTTCTGGTCATTAAAGCATCTCAGACCTGGAGTATTCTGTTACAGTTTCCCCAAATAAACTAAGACCTACAAAGACACAATCATAGGCCACCAGCTACGTGGAAATGCCTCTAATCTGAAAGATGTAAGAGGGCTGGAGAGATGGCTCAGTGGTCTAAAGCACCTACTTGGAACAGGCTTGGCAAAGCACAGG
>NDGN011552311.1:0-11141 GCA_002564285.1 Tympanoctomys barrerae | reverse complement strand
GCCCCCTGGTGGGCTGAGCTGGCCACACACACACACACACACACACAAATAAATAAAAAATTTAAAAAAAAAAGAAAAAAAATGAAAGATGTAAGAAAAACACACAAAGAAGCAATAAAAGAAAAGAAAATCAACTAACAACACAAAAGCAGGGGAGAATACAAAACCAAAGAGCAGGAATTTTAAGATCTCCAAATTCTAATTAATCTCAGAGAATTAGCAGAACATAATATATTTATAAAATAAACATTTCACAAAAGCTTAGCATTAGAGGCTCATGTTGACAACATTAACTTTCAAGCAGAACAACAAAGGAATTGGAGAAGAAAAATAAACATAGAGTTCAGATCCAGTATTACAAAAACAAAAATTTTATAAGGAGTAAAAGGAGAAACTGAATGAAGAAATTATCAATGAAAGAATATGAAAAAAAATTTCCAAATTAGGGGACTCCCTATTAAACAGCTCAACTAAAGAATCCAGGACGATGACTTATGAAGACTTGTATCACTGGGAAGTTTTAGCACACCAGGCATGAAGGACAGACCCCAAACACCTCTGGCAGAGCAGACGGAGAGAGCATGAGGGTGCACACAAAGAAATGAAAACAGATCAGCCCTGGACCTCTCAACAACAATGCTGCAGGCTGGGACATGGTAAAAAGTTCCAAAAATTTCTAGGGAAAGCAGCTGTCAGTTTGGAGCTCAATATATATTCATATTAGCCATCAAATTTGAGAGGCAAATAAATGCTATATTTTATGCATTCTTCCCCTCAAAATCCCTAAAAAATACAAAGACAATAAAAAGTCCCTTTCCTGAATTACAGGTTTAAATATCCAGCTTCTGATTTGAAATTTCCAACTGGATATTTCAAAAGGTATCTGAAAATTAACAAGTGCAAAACACTTCTTCATTTCATCTCACTTCTCTCACTGGCACACTCTTTTACATTTCAGTAAACAGGAGACCCACCTGCGTAGTTTCTCTGGTTCGGTCTTGGTGTCGATTTTGTCGTCTGACTTTCATATTCACACCTATTCTGTCAGCAAGACTTACTGGTTCAACCTTCAAAGTGCACCTAGAAATGTGCCAGTTCTCACTGCATCTGCGCACCCCAGCATGTCACCTGGTTTACTGGAACAAGCTCTTAACTGGTCTCTGTGCTCTGGGGATAAGTGAGATCCAGACTATTTTCATGAAGCACTAAACATCATTCACCTTCTTAATTCATTAGTGAGGTTCTCCGGAGGTTGTACAACGTGTGGCAGTGAGCAGACCAAATGCTGGACATTAAAGAGATGCCACGCACTCAACACTGCCATCTTCTCATTCCTATTTTTTTTTTAAAGTCATCATAAAATGTGACTTGCATTTACATATAGCACATTCACTATTATTTAAAATAAACATTCATTGTTTTACATCTTAAATATGGTAAGAATCTATAGATGTGACCAACATAACCATCTCCATAGTCTTCAATAATTTAAGATGGCAAAAGGCTGGAGACAGAAAAGATAATTCAGAGATGTTCTATTGTGCAGCCAGAGGGATTCTTTTAAAAGTTAAATTGTATTAAACTTTCAGCTTGCTCCGAATAGAGGTGGGCAAGGTACTTCTGAGTCTACCCCTCTCTAAGGATTATTAATCCAAATAGAGTTGATAGCACATACCTACTACCCCAGCCTCTTGGGAGGCTGAAACAGGAGGACCCTAAGTTCAAGTCCACCCTGGACAACCAAACAAGACCCAGTCTCAAAAGTTAAAAAGGAATCTTAGTGGGTGGGGATGTACCTCAGTGGTAGACTACTTGCTTAGCATGTATGATGCTCCGGGTTTAATCTCCAGTGTCTCCAAAGAAAAAACAAGCGACAGCACAAACCAAAATGAACGGCTATTTTCTCACTCACTCAGTGCTGCTGTGTACTGGTCCTCTGGTCCTCTGCCTGCTCCTCCACTGTACCAGGGAATTGGCCTTGCTTTGTTCCCTTGCTTCTTGGATGACTCCCTGTCTCCCTCGGAGAGGGGAGCTGCTGCTTCTTCCCAGGTCTTCACCTCATGAGCCAGAGTTTTTGTGTCCCTTCCCAGACCCTTAAATACTTGCAAATATGTCCCTGTTCTCTGGTGACAGTGCTGCCCCACATTTCTGCCACTTGTCTAGCTGTTTTCCCTGCAGCCTCCGCCACAGAGTGAGCCCTCAGGAACAGTTGCTGCTTTGTGAATCCCCGCGAAGGCTAGCAGGTCTGGTGGTCTGAAGCCAGTTAAATTGTAAACACTGGGCTGGTCTCGTGGGGTTATCTGGCTAACCTTTCGGGCAAGGCCACACTAAGCCCACGGCACACAGCCACAATTCAGTCCTATTTTTAATTTCTCCCAAAGACTCAGTGTCTTTGAAATGCTGCGTAAAAAGTGATTACTTGATGTCTGAAAGTTCTTTGTAACCACTGAAACCCTTATAATGTAGGGCAAGCTTTTACTTCTTTTCAGAAAAGCGGCTCAACTGTTCTACATGCCCAATCCCGTTATACCCCTGCACACAATAATTAAATTTTCCCTAGTTCTTTGCATTTTAGCTGAATAAACCTTTCCTCCTTTAATTTTGGGTGTCAGCTATTTCATCTCAGCTAGGAGAGAAAAGCAGCCGAGATACCATCTACGTGGTAAGCTTGGACAGCAGTTTTGCCTGAGACTTGGTTGAAATTGGTATTGAAGTTAAAACGGGACTCTTTTCCCAGAGTAGAATTAGAACAAAATTTTGATACATGAGTAATGTGAGGAAATGAAATGCAGAACAAAATTTTCTGTCCCATGTACCAAGTTTGAGGACTTTCATGGCCGGTGATTTGCATTTAACAGCCACACCCTCAGAAATAAAGGCTCAGGATGATGTAATGTGCAATGTTATATAAAGTATAAAAAACTTGGAATGAAGCAAAAGGAAAACCATACATTCTTCCAATGGAATCCTAAAAAATCATTTAACGGGTCCACCCAAACATTATTTAGGGAAATACACTCTTTTTTGACTTGCTAGTGGCTTCTGATTAAACTCCAAAATTGTAGATTTTTGTCAAGTAGAAAACAACACACTATGATTTTATTTCCCTGCAGTATATTTCCCAGCAATATTATCCTAACATTCTTTTGAAAAATAATTCCTTGAATACTGAGTTGGTTTTATCACCCTGCTGGTTTTCTCATTTATAGGTTAAATTTTTGACATGTTCATGCTATGTTTGATTTAAGAGTCATGTTTAACTTTTTGAATATTATCTTTTGATAACACTCAAAAACAGTTTTGCTCTGTATTTTATCTCCAGTTTGTTTGTGTATAGAGTTATATCTATATTTGCATGTCTCTAGCAGTTAAAACTGTAAATAGATAAGCTGTCTAGTAGGCTAATTCTTCCAGAGAAAAATTAACAAGGTTTTGTCTTTCAAATAAACAGAGTTCACATTTTATAGTCAGAATAAGTATCTGCATACATCTAGAATAAGGGAATCTATCTGGTCACTAAGGTTTAGCAACAATGATAGATAATAATAATGATTTCACTAAAAAGACAGTTAAACTATCTTAACTATGATTTTATTCTAGTTTGGCATATGATACAGTATTATACTTCATTTGCATCAAAATGACAAACACCGAATTTCCATATGACCCGACAATTTTACTTCTATGCATAAGTACCTAGGAGAAAGGGAAACATGTACATGAAGGACTGGGAATATGGCTCAGTGATACAGAGCTTGCCTAGCACGCTAAAGGCCCTGGGTTCTATCCCCAGTACCAACAACAATGAAGAGACTTGGGCATGAATGTTCACAGGAGTATCGGCCCTACCTGGAGTTCTGGAGTGCAGATAACCCAAATGTTGTTCAGCAGATGAATAAGTGAGATGTGTCCATGCTGCAGAATATTATTTGTCATTAAAAGATGGAGTAGTGATGTATGCTACAAAGGGATAAATCTCACACTTAAGTCGAAAAGCTAAACAAGAAGCCCTTCATACTTCATGATGTCACTTGCATGAAATGTCCAAAATAGGCAAATCTATAAAGACAGAAAACTGTAATTAGAGCTTTGGGGAAATAAAAATATGCTGGGCTTTTTCAGAGGTGGGAGTAAGGTGTGATAGTTAATAGGTATACACTTACTTTAGGCATGATGAAAATGTTCCAAAATTAGATTATGGTAATGGCAGTACAATTATATAATCACATTAAAAGCTACTAAATTGTATAGTAACATTTAGTGGGAAAATTATGTTTCATTCGAGTTGCTGGAGAGTATTTTAGTTCACTTACCTGTTTTCTGACAAGATGCCTATTTAAATGAAAAGTAGAAACTTTCTTATATTCATTTCATAGGAAAGACATCATCTTAAAAATAAAAAGTAACAGATATGCTCAATGACATAGAATTATGACTAGTATCTGTTTCTGCTGAAAAAATTTTGCAAGCTGTACATTTTAAGCAAAGCTGCAACAATGTGGGATCAGGTTGTGTCATATTTGTGTTACAGTTTCTGTTTCATCTTGTGGTTGGCTTTAGTTTTGTTTTGGGGTTTTTTTTGTTGTTATTGTTGTTGTGTTTTTGGGTATAAGAATCCATGGCTTTGAGCATGCTTGTCAAAGTACTGTAACACTGAGCCACACCCCCAGTTCTTATAAGGTGAACACTAGTTGTATTAGTTTTTGGTGGTAGTAAAAATTTAAGTTGCAATAACTTTAAGATCCTGAATGAATATTAAAATTATATAGTTCATGACATTGTTAGAAAATAATGACAATTTAATCTGTATATCATATCTATACACATTTTGTTCTTTATAATAGTCAAATAAGACTATCTTATAAAATGCTTCATAAATTTGACTTGAGCTTCAAAAACTGCCATCCACCATTATTGGATCTAGGTGATTTATTTGAAAAATAGCACTGAAAAACATTACCTTTTAAGTAGCTAAATAGAATAGATAACTGCTAAGCCAGAAAGAAAAATTATTTTGGGATAATCTTTTCTCAATGTAAGTCTATAACATGACTTGTGGACTGTATGTTGTACTCAGATGGCAAAAGCATTTTGTTCCCATTCAAGCCAAATGTTCTCTTTTAGAAGAACTAGCTTTTCAAATTATAAATAACTAAAAACAAACAAGCAGAAAAAGAGTTCTGGCCTCAAGAGAAATTAAAATTCTAACACTTTAATATACTTTCTGATATAACTGTTATTAGTTAAAAAGCTAGTCAACATCATGACCTTCTTGTCCTTGGGCACCTGTACTGTCTCTGAAATCATTTTAAAGTGTTGCTGTACTTTGAGCTCATCTTCTAAGTCTGGAACGATAAAAAAGGAGCAGATAACTTTTTTTTTTTTTTTTTTTTTTTTTTTTGCGGAACCGTGGATTGAACTCAGACCCTTGCATTTGTCAGGCAAGTGCTTATTCTACTGAGCCATCTCCTGGCCCCACAGATAACTTTTTTTCCCAGAACATGTTTGATACACACTGGCTAGCATCTAGGTAGGAACAATGATTGTTCATCTCCTGCGGTCCAAGATTAGTGCCCACAAGTTCAAGGAGGCTAGAAACAGCTAGCTTTAAGCAACTTGCTTCTTATTTTTGTCAACACTAGTTGGTTCTGCTTATGGCACTCATACTGTAGAGAAAGCTGTTAGGTGCAATAAAAAGGTATGTGACTGTGTTTTTCGGTACTTTTTCAGGAAAAGAAAAAGGAAATTCATGTTCATATGCAAGGGCTGATACAGTGATTGTCAACATATTTATTTTTTTAAAAATATTGCATTCAGGGTCTCACTGCACAGCTCGGACTTGCAGTAATCCTCCTGTTTTCAGCCTCCCCAGTGCTGTTATTACAGATGTGCCCCACCAAACCTGGACTCGGTGGCCAGCCCAGCACACCCAGGGGCGGGTATGGCATGACACGTGGTGCCAGGAATCAAACCCTAGTCCTTGAACTTGCCTAAGCAGGCGCTTAGTTCACTGAGCTATGTCCACAGCCCGACAACTTTTTTTTTTTTTTCGGAACGGGGGATTGAACTCAGGCATTTGCACTTGCCAGGGAAGTGCTTATTCCACTGAGCCATCTCCTGGGCCCTCCGCCACCTCTTTTTAATTCCTGATACTGGTAATTTGAGATTGTTCCTCCTGTCTCTTTCTCATCTCTTTATAGGTTTTGTTAGACTCATTCATTTTTTAAGTAACTTTGGCTTGATTTTTTTTTCCATCATTCATGTTTTTCCTCATTTCTGTTAGTAATGTATTTTTCCTTCTGTCTTGCTTTTGGAATTTAATTTAGCTTCTTGTGATAGGAACTAAGATCACTGAAGTACATTAAGTGCTACAGAAGTGCGTCCATCCATCTCCCTCATCTATCATCTATCTACTGCCCACTTGCCTATCAGTGTAGCTAGGCCTTGCTTTAGATGTTTCATCATCTTTCTTCTTAATTTTGAAACTATATTTTCATAATTCAGTATGAAATATCTTTAATTTTTTAAAAAATTGTTCTGGTCCAGGGGCCAAGGAGATGGCTCAGTGGAATAAGGGCTTCCCTGGCAAGCGCAAGGGTCTGAGTTCAATCCCTGGTTCCGGAAAGAAAAAAAAAAATTGTTCTGGTCCAAAAGGTACATAAAAGTTTCTCAGTATATTCACAAATTTTGGGTATTTTTCTAGACCTCTTTCTTTTTCTGATGTTAGTTCCATCATAGCCAGAGAAAAAACTCTAACATTTCAAAAATAATATCGTGATATCCATTTTAATATAAGCTTTCATCTATATTACTGTTATCCTATATGAAATAAATCTTTATTTTCTCTAATGTGCTTTTATATATTTCTGTTTATTGTTGGTTTCCAGCAATGAAGAGTGTGGTAATTCACTTCATAATGATTCTTTAATATTTAACTTGCTCATAAAATCTTATCACTAAATTCCTATTTTTCTCCAAGGCTGGGAAACAATAGCCATTATTTATTGTTTTTCTTTTTTCAGTTTTTTCTCTCTTCTCTTTCAGACACTGCTGGGCTCCTGACACTGTCCCACATTACTTTGTCTTAGTTCAACTTTTTCACTTTTCTCTCTGTTCTTCAGGCTGTAGCTATTAACACACATTTACATACTCTGTGGCTTGTTTGCTCTCCAATTTGATACTTAAGTTTACCCAGTGGAGCTCTCATTCTAGACTTTCTATGGTGCTTTTTTATACTTTCTTTGTGAGCATCCTCACCCATTAATTCATTATGACTATATTTCTTTTCATATAACTAAAATAACAATTTTTAAATCATTATCTGTTAGTTCCAACATTTGACTGATTTTAAATTGTTATTGACTCTTCTGCCTTGATTATGGGTTACATTTCCCTGTGTATATTCATGCCTAATAATTAACTTTACATAATACTTGGAATGATTATTATGGAAGCTCTTGAGTCGTTTCCTTCCCCTGAAATGTACCATCAGTACTTGCAGCAGGCCATCAGCCGGTTAACCTCCTGCTCTGCCCTCTGTGCGCCCTAAGCGAACAGCTTCTAGGGCAAGGCTCAGGCCCTTCAGCAGTTCAACTTCTGCTCCTGCACGGCAGGCTCCAGGCCATCAGCAAAGCCTGGGAAGTAGTGTGCATGCAGATTCAGGGGTTTCCCCGTTTACATGACTCCCATCTCTCCAGAATTTCTCCTTCAACTTCCAGTCACTGTAAAAGGGTCAAACTCCCCTCTCCTTTTCTAGGCAGAATGATTGCAGTGGCTGGCCTGAGACTGAGCCACTCTGCGCCTTGTGCAACGCAAGGATTCAGGGAAGGGCTTTGGTCGGATTTCACACAGTACAGCTCCCACCTCCTGAGGGCCAGCTTCCCTGGCTCTGATCTGTCTTTGCTTGCTCACCTGTGTCTTCAAAATGTTGGCCCAATGGGCCAGCCAAATAGTTCAGTGAACTAAAGCACCTGCTTAGGCAAGTGCAGAGACCAGGGTTCAATCCCCGGTGTGCTGTGCTGGCCCTGCCCCCCGGGACAGCAATTGAGACTGGGCATGGTGGCGCATGCCAGTAATCCCAGCACATGTGAGGCTGAAAACAGGAGGATCACTATGAGTCCAATCTGTGTACTGAGACCCTGTACTACATAATTTTTTAAAAATTGGGCTGTGTGTTTTATTCAGAATTTATAGTTTTATTTGCTTCAGAGGTAGCTGGCACAAACTGTTCTTCCACTTACACTTCATGTGTTGAAAGGTATTTGATAAAATTTCTTTGTTTCCTTTTAGTTCATATATAACCTTTAATTTAGCAGGTCATTTCTGGGTGTTTGTAGGGTATCTTAAAAAAAAAAAACCTTTAAAAAACCAAAGGCTTTTTGTTTTGTTTTGTTTTGTTTTTTTGATGGAACTGGGGATTGAATTCAGGCCCTTGCACTTGCCAGGGAAGCGCTTATTCTACTGAGCGGTCTCCCCAGCCCCAAAGGCTTTTTACTTAAACATCTTGGATTACTGGTTATGTTGTACCTAAATCTAAATTTGAATGTCTGATTGTTATATCTGGTAGTACTGTATAAATCAGAAACTAGGGATTAAAAGATTACATTTCTCTGAAAACTATTCAATATCCAGCATATTCTAGAATTCTTCTAGAATTTATGTTTCCAATATCCTAGCATCATAAAATAAAATAACCCAAATGACAATAGGAAAAACTAGACAGAACCATGGACTAGTGAATGTAAGTGAATACAAAAGTAATCCTTCTAATAATTGGAGACTTATGGGGCCATGGAGATAGATCAGTAGTCTAGGCAAGTGCAAGGACCTGGGTTTGATCCTCGGTATCGCCTGCTGTGCTGGCTCCGTCCTGGGCATGCTGAGCCTGCGTGGTGGTGTATGCTTATAATCCCAGGACTGGGGAGGCTAAAACAGGAGGATCACTATGAGTCTGAGCTGTGTAGTGAGACCTGTACCAAATATATATAATAATAATAATAATAATAATAATAATAATAATAATTGGAAATTTAAAAGGGAAACTTAGAAAAATACTATATTTGTTAAGGCTTATTCAGATAAACTTCATTCTAACAACTAAAAGTAATCAAAATTTACCTATAGATAACTCCACTATCATGGAACCTATGTTCCCTGGAAAACGTGAAACATTAAATCTGTCTCATCTAAAAGGCACAGGATGGAAATAATTACTATGCACACCAAGACCTTTTCCTGGTCCTGGTAATGTAGCTATCTGCATACTCATTATGAATATTTCCCTTTCCTAACAGTCTATAATTGAATAAAGCTAATTTGCAACACGCTGTGCTGAAAGTATCACATGATAAATTTAGTTTAATCCCACTAAATTAATCCCACTAAATTAATCCCACTATTAATGAACCAGTTCTATACTTTATCAGGTAACAATGCCCACAACATCCTTCCTGGATATCCCTCTATGATTTTCAGAATCTGAACTTTTCAGGCTGTATAAAATATATCTTCCTAATGGGACAAGAATCTCAGGGGAAAAAAGAAAGTTCTTAAGAAAGTAGGTATTCAACAGTCATAGAAACTGAAGGCAAAATCCAATGGAGAGAAATTACATAATTTATAGGTTCTGGCCTTGGAGTAAACAAGGTGACCAGACAGTAGAAAGCATTTGTAACTTGAACAAAAGCAGTAAGAATATAACTCTCTTCCCTCCACTGAAGTACAGCTTTATTTAGTGGCTGTTCAGTGTCATAAGCCAGTGAATTTGACAGCATAAGCTAGTTTGGGTAGGTTATGATAAGCACCTCATGCCGTACCTTTTAAAATAAAACTTGTTATACAGCATAGAACATACCGAATACAGAAGCCCAGATCCATGAAACTGATCCCATGTTTAGATTTTTATGCTTTGAAAATCTTTTCTGATAGAGAAAGCCAATGCAAGGTATTATCAGTGCTTATACAAATATTGCCAATGATCACTACTGAGAGTGGAGAGCTAAATGAGCAGACAACCAATCCAATGATCTTAACACAAAAATGGAACAAGATAGATGGACCTTTTTTGACCAAGTCAGATCTGTAAAGACTAAGTTGAGCAACTTAAAAAAATTTTTCATGCTTTGAATTACTTGAATTCTATTTCCAAGGTAGAATTCACAATTTCCTTCAGTGAAGAAATTAACATTCCTGATAAGGCTCATAAGCAAATTTTTACCAACTTTACTAGAGGTGAGCTTTATTCTTGGAAATAATTACCTAGCCATTCAGTTTGTCTATCGGACGAGATATTCTAACAGTGTACTAGTATTCAGCACTGTCCCCTTAGGAATACTTTGATTTCATACAAACATCACGAAGTTACTCTTTCTCCATCTTGCACTGTCATCCATTTGTTCACTCAAAAAGTTGTTACTGATCTCTTACCGCATTTGGACACTTTCAAATACCAATGACAGAGCAAGAGCCATGACTAAGCAAGCATCCACACATTTGTAGAGGTTGCCCATTCTTCTTCATTGTAGCACTGCGTACTTCCCTTCAATTAATTTAACTGCTTGGTTTTGACTATATTCTTTTATTTTAATTTAATTAAGTTTACTTTGCCAAGCTTGCTTTAAGGTTTTCCTTTAACGCCAAGGCACTCTGTTCATTAAGGAGTCACTTACATGAGCTATGTGTTTTCTATTACGCCATCCTGATGCTTAGATAAAATGCAGAAACATACTCAGAAGCAAACCCCCATAGCCACCGCTGCCGGGTCCACAACTGATAACCATGCTCAGGGGCAATGAGGCACACACCTGGGCATCAATTACAACGCGACCCGTGCTGGTTGGTCAGCGATGCCTAAATTCAGTGATATCCCCCCATTATTCTGGACCTTGCTGATGCCCAGGGATATCAAGCAATGTGGCCTCATGCTTTCCTACTGAAGTCAGTCTCCAAAGCATAAACAAAATCCATGGTGTTACTGGTGAAATAAACCCCTGCAGGATCTTTCCAGATGAGGGATTTACAACAAATAAATAAATAATCCATTAAACACACACACAAAAAGAGATTTTGAACATGTTTCTAATTGTCATACCGTTCAAGGTATTTAAGAAAGACTCCTGAGGAATTTTTTTTTTTTTTTTTTT
>NDGN011552306.1:6973-18073 GCA_002564285.1 Tympanoctomys barrerae | reverse complement strand
AAAAAAAAAAAAAAAAAAAACTAGTGAAAATGTCATATATAATTATACTCTCAAATATTTATACAGGACAGTTACAGAATAAAAACATTGGTTTTTCTTATCAGCTGAAAAATAATTGGCCATTCATTTTAGATTTAGTTTCAGGATGACATGTGGAACTCATTAAATAAGTTTTGTCATTTTTGCTACCTGATGTTGAGGCTACAGATGATAAAACCGAGAGAGGCAGGATGCTTTCCTTAGCTAGTACCTAAATTAATTTTAAGAAGTTCAGATAGACTAGTTCTACTTGTTCCATAGTTGTAAGTGCCTATGCTGAGCAAATCTTTAATCAGAAACTATTTTGAAAGGGCAAGAACTTGGAAAACACGTACTGTGATTAAATTCATAGGACATTATCAATATTTTGTCCAATATGACCCAATCTACCAGTGCAATTCAGAGTAATGTAAAGAGGGTGGAAGCTGTAGTTTAATTCCTTCCATTGGAAGTGTCCCAGAGCTCCTTTGAACTCCTATGTCATAGTCTCCGGGAGGAGTGATGATTCTGATAAACTGTGACGGTATCTACTTGACAAAGCCCGGAGCTTTGAAGATGTTAGACAACACTGATTTTCTCATGTGCTTGGTAAGAGTAGAAGGTTTTATTTAATAATATTCTCTTGAAACTCTGACACCTCTATAGCATTAGAGAAAAATATGACAGAAAATGGATCCACTGTGAATCACATTATTTAAAATGATAAAATATCACTTTGATGGAAGAATCAGAGATGATTCACATGATTAAAATTACTAGGAATTACTCCTATATATTTAAAAAAGCAGCTTCCCATTAGCTACAAATAATGCATTTTTACATAAGTCTTTCTCTACTATTCAGTTTTAATGTGACAGCTAAATGGGATAGAATGTCTTATAATACAACTATAGACGTTCCATAAAAATGATAATTTGTGAAAATTAACTTTTAAATATAGACTGTGCTTTTCTAGTATCTTATTAAATACTTCTAAATATTTGATTAAAAAAAGCTGTATTCCTCCACACCAAGTTAGCAGTCATGGAACTAAGACTGTTGCTTAGAGAAGGGAACCTCCACTATGCAGGAACAGGGGCATGGCTGCCACTTGAAAATGGACGTGGTCAGTTCAAGGATTTGAAAGCTGATGAAAGAGAAGCAATGACCAGGAGTAGTGCATTAAGCTACTGGCTGCCCACTAGAACAAGGATAATGAGGGACAGAGGCTTCCTTCAGAGCTGATGTACAAAGCTGCTATTCAGGGTCAGGTGAAGGCATAGGAAATGGCAAGGGAACTCCCAGGTAAGAGCAGAGTGAGAGGGAACTCTGAACAGTGAGGCTTTCACCCTGAAAGTTCTAAAGAGCTGCGGCAATTAGGGGCCTTATATATATTATTATATGCTATTTCTATGGTGAGGAGATGAAGCATAGATTTCCACACAAAATGGAAATTAGGCTGGCTCCAAATTAGTAAAATTTGATGATTTGAGCTATGTTTTAAATAATTGGCTATTTAAAATTTGAAATACATGCCTCACAGTAAGTCTTTCAGCTAATGATTCAGGCTTATAAGTTAAACTGCATCGGGACCAACGAGTATAGGGTACAAAATTTGGTTGATTTATGCCATCAGTCCTTCCGCTGGCTGCATAATGATCTATATAGCATTAATATTGTGTAGTAGCTGAGTTTAGAACCAGTGATAAAACATCCTAAAGGTACAAAATTCTACAGGGATACAGATTAGGTTAGCAAAGGCAATTCTTATGTAGTCTGCTCATTTAGTGGGTGGAATCCAGGAGAATAAACCAGAAAAGATCATGGTTTGTTCAGTTCAGTCAACAGTATGACAATATTCCCTTGTTGTACATATTTAAACTGTCTGTAAAACTTGGCGCATGTTATTTAACACATACAAAAAGACGTACTTGTAAGTGCACAGATATCCCCTTCAGGAAACCCATAGCTATTCAATTATGGACCAGCACAGAATTTAAAGTATGGGGAGATTGATCTAAGAAGTTTAGTCCTTGGCTCATTTGTTTAATTTGTGTAAATAATTCATTGGTTATGATCATCTGTGTTTTACCTACTGTTCTTCATGTATGCTGTTCCTACTGCTTCAAAACCTTCATCCTTGGGTGGTTAATAGCAGGGGGGAAATCAGAAAGAAATTTGTTTTTTTAGAAATTGGAAGTCGCAGTTATCATGATATGGTTTTGAAGAGAAGACATTGGAAAGAATGCCACCTGATAAAGATCTTTTGGATTTTTTAATAAAACCAATAGATGCAGGAAATACCAAAGGTAAGATGAAGATTGTGGTAGAGTTGTTTACAAGTTCAGTAGACATGACTGTTGCTTGTATTCTTTGTATTCCCATGAAGGTCATCTGTTGTGTGGCTTTAGATGTATTAGTAGATTTGTAGTGTTCCATAGTGAAGAAGCTTAGATATTATTTGACCTATATTCAAAGCCTAAATCATTGACTGAAGCAACTATTTACCATATATTTGTGTGTCATTTGCTTCTGAATGTTGTTGGATGTCAATGTTAAAACAACAAGCTGTATTAATAAATGAATTTTATGCAGGTTGCTGGCCACAGGACAGGTAGTGAATTCTGTGAATAAACACAATATGAGAAATGTCATAAATCTCTACTATACATTGAGGTTAGAACCAGCTTCACGTGGAGAGTAAGTCATTGAACTGAGGGTAATGTAACTGAAGACCTTAACTTTTAATTTTATTCGATTTTTACTAAGAGATGTATGAGTAGGCCAACAAGCTCAGTGGATTAAAGCACCTGCAAGCAGGCACAGGGGTGGAGGTTTCAACCCTTGGTCCGAGGTGCAGGCCCTGCCCCCAAGGTGCACTGAGATAGTGATTGAGACTGGGCGTGGTGGTGCATGCCTATAATCTCAGCTCTTGGGAGGCTGTAAATAGGTAGATCACTAGAAGTCCGATCTAGTAGTGAGACCTTGAACACACTGTAGACTCTTACCTAAAATACAATAAATAAATAAATCAATAAGAGATGTAAATAGTTTTACATTTATAAAAGTGTTACAAGAATTATACAGAAAATTCCTCTATATTTACTTATTTTTGCTATAACACTACTGGGAGACATTTATCACAACTAAAAAAGGACAATAATTAAGCTTCATTTCTGTTTGGATTTCACTAATTCTTTTTTTTCCCCTACTAATCCACTTTCTATTCTGTCATGTAATGACATTTATCCTGTTACACTTAGTCACCATTTATTCTTCAGCTGCCCCTTGTCTGTGATGGGTTCTAAGACTCTCCTTGTTTCTCAGGACTCTGAGAATTTAGAAAGGTATTAATTAGGTATTGGGCAAAACACTCAGATTAGCATTTTCTGATATCTTTTCAATGATTAGTCCTCCTGATTGGTTTCTTTATCACAGTACAGCAGGAGTATGGACCAGCAACTTGCCTCATCGTTGCTGACGTGAGCCTCGGTCATTTGGGCAAGGCATCTCAAATATAAAATTACATTTTCTCTTTTACTTTCTTCTTTTCCCAGGAAGAAATAATTTAATAATTTGTTAATATAATTATGGATATATAAGTATTTCATACAGATGGAGTATTTATTTATTTTGTATGTAAAGAATACATGTACATGATGAGTCAAAATTGTTTTATATACACATACAATATATATGCATACAATTTCATTTGTATCTAATTAGAAATTGTAGTTTAAATTGTCTAGCGAAGGAAACTTGCAGTTCAATTCCTGCAGTGCTTCTCTTGTACCTTGTCTTAGTTTCTAACATAACTTATAAGAGATAATATACAGAAGCCCCATATGCTGTTACCTTACCAGCTCTGCATGGTAATTGCTTGCATAATTATAGTACAATAATATAATACAAAAACATAAATCAGCACTGTACACCAAATTCATTTGCATTTTATCTTTTTAAAAAGACACTTGTGTGTGTGTATGTTTTTAGTTACATGTAGTTGTCTTTTTTAAACATTTACTTATTTACTTGTTTATTTGTTTATTTGGTAGAAGATCTCACTATATAGCTCGGACTTATAATGATCCTCGGGTCAGTCTCCCTGGCACTGGAATTGCAGGCAAGTGCCACTAGGTCTGGTTTCAGTGGCCGGCACTGCGAGGGGCCAGGACACCATGAGATTCCGGGGATCGAACCTGGATCCTCATGCTTGCCAGGTGGGTGCTTAGACTGCTGAGCTGTTTTCCCAGCCCTGCAATTGTGTCTTAAATGCACAATTGTGGACTACATACTTGATCAAGATAAAGAACAGTTTCAAGACAAAGATTATTTGTGTCATTTTTTTTTCTGTAATACACCCTTCTCTGTCTACCCTTCAACTCTAAACTTCTGGCAACCTCTTAAAATATTCCACATCTCCACATTTTTTATTTTGAGAAGGTAATACATACTGATGCTGAAATAACCTGTTAAGAAATGTTTTAAGACCTCATTTAGGGCCCGGGGAGGTGGCTCAGTGAAATAAGCACTTCCTTGGCAAGTGCAAGGGCCTGAGTTCAATCCCGGGTTCTGCCAAAAAAAAAAGAAAGAAAGAAAGAAAGAAAAAGAAAAAAGAGATTATTTCACTAAATAAAATCCCTCAAGATCAGCAGTAGGTGTTGTTGCCCTTTTTCCTTATTTTGTTGTTTGCTTGTATTCTATGGGCATTCTCAGGGCATCATATTTGTTTAGCAATTTACCAGAAGGACACTAGGTTGGTTCCAGTTTTGTGTTGTGGTAAATAAGATTCATGAATATTTGTGTACAAGTTTTCCATTGGACGTAAGTTTTTGGTTTTCTGGGATGTATGCCCAATGTGTAGAGAGGCTGGATCATATAATAAACTCATATATAGTTGCTGCAGAAAATGTCATGCCATTTCCAAATTGGCTGTACCATTTTACTTTACTTTTCAGCAGAAACTTAAGAATGGTACAATTTGTGTATATTCCAGCCAACTTTGATGCGGTGATGCCTTAATTTTAGCCCTAGTGATTATAGAATGACATCTCATTACTTGATTTTGCATTTCACTTATGATTAATAGTGTTCAAAACTCATGTGCATAGTTTTATTTAGTGAGATGTTTTTCTAATTTTCTTATCTGATACTTTTTCAGATCATTCTCTTTATTTCTACTTTTTATTTTATTACTGCCATGATTATTTACAGTGCTCGGGGTCGAATCCAGAGCCTTGCACATTCTGAGCTGAAGCTGGGTCACTGAACTCTCTCTGGCCCCTAAACTTTTGGTCTTAAGTGCTGAGCTTTGTGGCTTGTTCATGAATTCTAGATGCAAGTACTCTGTTCGAGTACATGGGCTCCACGCATGTTTTTTTCCAGCACATAACTTAACCTTTTATTTTCTGAACCATGAGTCTCCTTTTGTTTGAAATGCTTATTTGAAGTCATTTTTATTTAACCATTCACTCTCAAGAAAAATATTTATCATTTAGGTGAGATTTCCCAATAATTTAATTGATTTTTGTGTTAAGTATAAGTCTTTACATATAATTTTCAAAGTTGTATAATCATTTTGCTTTACATGAAATTCTGTAATTAAGTGTTAGTTAATTCCCCACTGAATGCAAAGTTTAGGCCAAGCTTAATTGATTGATTTTTCCTCATTGAAGTCCAGTTGCTCCATTTTCATAATGAGAAGGTTTATCTTTACTTGATTTTATCACTTTTTCAATTTTGCTAGATGTAGACATAATTTCTCAGTTCTACGTCTGAACTTCATACTGTATTTCACTAATCTATGTGTCAGTAATCCTGCCATTAAACTCTGAATTCCTATTAATCTATAATAAGTCATACAAATAATAGTTAATTTCTCAAATTATTCTTTTTTCTTCAAGGTTGTTTTAGGTATTTTACTTCTGACTTTACAAAAAAATTCGAATGTAACTCATACAGGCCTACAAAGCAATCTTGCTTGGATTTTGTTTAAAATTATGGTAAATTTACATAAATCAACTGGAAAATTATTTACATTATCACTATGGTGATTCTTCCAATTATACGAAAATTAAGGATCTCTAGGAGTCTACACTGCCTAGCGAGACTCTGTAACAAATACTTTTTTAAAAAGAAAGAAAGAAAGAACTAAGAAAGGGTCGGCGAGATAGTTCAGTGAACTAAGAACCTGCTTAGGCAAGCACAGGGACCGGGATTCGATGGCCAGCACCACATGCTACAATGGCCCCACCCTGGGCACACTGAATCTGCCACCGAGACAGTGTAATCCCAGTGCTGGAGAGGCTGAAAACAGGAGAATCACTGAGTCCGAGCTTCATAGTCAGATCATATACCTAATATATTGAAAGAAAGAAAGAGGGACTGGGGAGATGGCTCAGTAGAATAAGCACTTGCCTGGAAAATGCAAGGGCTTGAGTTTAACTACCCTGGCAAGTGCAAGGGCCTGAGGTCAATCACAGGTTCCACNAAAAAAAAAAAAAAGAAAAGAAAAGAAAAAAGAAAAAAGAAAGAAAGAAAAGAAAAGAAGGGAAAAGAAAAGAAGAGAAAAGAAAAGAAAAAAAGAAAAGGAAAAGAAAAGAAAATATGTGTGCTTTTCTATTTAGGTCTACTTTGGTTAATTTCTTCAATATTTTATGATTTTCAAAGGGAAAGTCCTATTTATGGTTTTGCTTTGATTCATTTATACCAAAGCATATCATTTTCTTTGTAATCAGTATAACTGGTTTTTGTCTATTTCATTTTGCTTTCCATGTGTTAAATGAGAGTGTGCAGAATTTTATTAATTTTAATTTGCTGATTTTGTATCTTGGGTAACTCCTATTAGTCCCCTAGGGATTTTCTTTCTCATTTTATTTGAGTGAACAGGATTTTCTAATACCATATTGTAATGAACAAACATTTTTGTCTTGCTTTTGCTTGTGTGAGGAAAAAGCCAATGTTTTGCCAGTAGTAAATACCTGGCCATACTCTGCAAGCATTTTTTCCAAACAAGATCTGTTAAGTTGACAAGTTCAACTTCGGTTTTTCTTTCCTTCTTTCTTTTTTAAAATGTATTTAGTGTAGGCTCTAGAGGCTCTACAGTGTCTCATTACACAGATCAGACTCAATGAGTCTCCTGTTTTCAGCTTCCCAAGCCCTGGGATTACAGGCCCACTCCACCATGCCCAGTCTCAATCTCCAAGTCAGTGTGCCCTGGGGGTGGGGCCGACACAGTGGGTGGGGGATCTATACTCTGTCCCCTGCATCTGCCTAAGCAAGCACTTTAATCCGCTGAGCTATCTGGCCGGCCACTCAACTTAGAGTTTTGATAGCTTAGTTTGTTGGACTTGGTCAAATGTTGGACTTCTTATACAAGAAATAAACTATATAAATTTTCTTCTTTTATAGTACACATTACATTAATTGATTTTCTAAGATGGCACCAGCTTCACAATTGTGAAATTAAATCTAATGTTTCATTGTGTATATATTTTTATGTATTTTGAAATTAATTGGCAAACATTTTGTTAATGATGAGTAAAAGTTAAAGCAATGATGTATTGCTCTTGACCTTTATTTGTTGTTGTTTACTTGTTTGCTTTTTTGTCTTAAATTGTCTAGTTTTGATATTAGGTTAATATCAACATTCCTCTTCCTTTTATTATTTTGGAAAATATAGTGTGAACCTATAGAGATTATTTCTTTAAAATATTGACAAAATTTTTTGATAAAATTTCTGAGTCTGGCATTTCCTGGCCGTGCATTTATTGCTTAAAGATACTCTTACTGTATATGATGTTCAAAATTTTCTCAGACCTCAAAAGTTACAATTCATATTTTTCTGACTGATTGTACTTTTCCTATTTTGAAAACTCAGTTCAGAGTCTGTAGTTTTTTCTATGAACATAAATTGGCAAGTAATTAGCTGTGATAAATACCAAATACTAGTTAATTGCATTATAATATACAGGCAAAAAATATTCTTCTTGTCATATAACTATTTTGCTCAAATACTTCATCTATTCATTACAATATATTTAATATTTGTAGTCATCCATATGTTGAAGGAAAAGAGTTTAAATCAAGTCACAATTGTTCCATTGATTATACTTGAATTTTTTAAAAAATTGCTTACTTCTAATTGAATTGATTTTGAAATTAGAAAAATACCTAAAAATTATAGTTATGTATGAGGTATTACATGTTGTTTCCATACTTGTATAGATTGTGTAATATCTAACTCAGGTCAAAGGTATTCGATTTTTCTTTTTCTTTTAAATATATTTAGTACAGGGTCTACAGGGTCTCACTATGTAGATTGGACTCATAGTGATCCTCCTGTGTTCAGATTCCCAAGCACTGGGATTACAGGCAAATGCCACCACTCCCAGTCTCAATCGCCATCTCAGATGCCCCGGGGGTGGGGCCAGCATAGCGCGCCTGGGATTGAGCCCAGGCCACTGAGCTCTGACTAAGCAGGCATTTTAGTCAGGTGAGATGTCTGGGCAGCCCTAATTTTTCAAATTTCTATCATTCCTTTAGGCTAAAACCATTAAAATTCCTTGCTCTAGTATCATTTTGTGTACAAGATGTTATTGTATCTCAAGTTATCTTACTACTATACAATAATACAGCAGAGCCAGAGATTCTAACTCTTAGCCAGACCACATTTAGTGCCATTGCTTTCTCTTTTCCAGCTTCCTGCCTTCCTCTAACCAGGCCCCATTCTACCCAGAAGCTTCACAAGATCAACTTCGGATTCCACATATGCACGAGATAATGCAGTATTTGTCTTTCTGTGCAGTGTTCCTCTTTTTAAAATTGTGAACAAGTGTGCTAAGTATAGACAGTTAATTTTATGATTTTGATATTCAATAGCACATTTAGGTAATTGAAAATTCTATACATCATGAATATTTATATATAATCATGACACCTGACATTTTTAACTGTACACTTATGAAAATTATTTTTATGTGAGAATTAGAGTGGTCAAAAAGAAAATACTGTTCAATTGAAACAGATGGTGAGTGGTAGAAAACTGTAATGAGATTGGTCACCATATGGAACCAAGCTGATCACTTAAAAGTGGCTGAAATGGATATTTAAGGAATTTATGAAGGATGATGTCATCACAAACATTTAGCTGGGCTGTTGTCTGTATGTGTGTGTGTGTGTGTGCGTGCGCGCGTAGTTGGCTTGCTCTGTGTTACACATGTGCCTTCTTCTTCACTTTCCACTTATTTGACGTTATTTGTTGAGATATTAATCATAAATATCATTCATATTTTAGGATGTTATCTATTTTTTCCAGTTATATATTATTATAAATCATTCAAGTCAAATTAAAATATCTATTAGCTCAAAATACATCATTTCTTCACAGTGGTGACAATCAAAGTCCTTTTGCTGAACTTTTTGACATATTTAATATGTCAAAATAGCTACTATCAGTAGAAAACATATGGTACTCACTTCAGCAACCCTATAATACTAGGGAATGTGCAGTAGAATAGCACAGCAACCATTCTTACTGTAACTTAATATCCATTGATCAACTTATTCCCATTTCTCTCGTCCCCTGGATCCTTTTACTTTAACACAATTTAAATTAACTTAAAATGCTGAAATTAGGGCAGAAGAATTAAGTAGTCCCATATATGAGATAAACAACTATAAATAACAAAGAAAATTACATGCAAGTTTTATTTTAGTATATGATAATAAAGGGATATGACAGTCAACGTACAATCATAAATAATATGTGTTTTGAAAAAACATATTTCTTTAGCCAGGGGTAAGAGATCTCGTCTCAGAAGCAGAGTGGATATTCACATGGGTGCCAAAAACATTTCAACTTTAGCAATCTCTGAATACCATCCATTCAAAATACATATTTTACTTGTATTCATCCTACACATCAATTTGAAAATTTATTCCTATGATTCTTGTAGCTTTACTTTCTCTTCCTATTATGCATCACATTATTTGTTTAAATACAATTAATATCTTAATATATGAGCTCTAACTATGTGTAGTATATGCATAACACATTCTTCTTAAATTCTAGATATATTTCAAAAACATTTTAGTGGTTTTCCTCTGATATTTTAGGCATGTAAGTATGACAAATAATGTAAAATATTCTTCTTCTTGTCTAATATTTTTTTCTTTTAGCTAGTTGACTGGAAAATGCAATTCAGGAAAATATTTTCAAACTATGCTTGATTTGAGGAGGCGACAGACTTTTTAATATGTAAAGGAGAGCTCTTCAAAAGACACAACACATGTGGGGTAAGAATATTAAAAATATTATGGACATACAATTTAGGATTAAATTAGCAAAAACAGGAAACAAAAATAAAAAACAAAAAGATATCACAAAAGCAGAATATTTGTTTTACATGGAAAATTCATTATCGTCTAGGACAGCTCACAAATGTATTATAGTACCAGTAAAATTTCCAGTGATAAATTTTGAAAATGTATAAAATTATTTAAAAAATTATCTAACAAATAATAAACCTGTATCAAATATATTTTAAAAATGAAAGGAAACTCATGATTTTCTTAAAATGCATTAGCAAATATGGTTCAGAATCATTTACTATTTAAAAAAAAACTTTGTCTTTTCTGGTAACAAGTATTCCATATATGTAAGCAAAATTTATTTCTTGAAGTGCAGTGCTGTATTGACATGTTTTAACCTTCACATCACTTTCTGTGCTCTACCCAATTTTTCTTTAATACTGCTTTAATCCCTTTTACACTTGTTGTTTTAGTGTAGGTCTTTCTTAGTTACCTCTCTCAGATCAACTTCCTTCTCCTCTGTTTTTCTCTGTTCTGAATTAAAAGCCTTGCACTAATATGACCATCTTGATATTTTATTATTTTCCTATATTGGTCACTAAATATTTTTTCATAATCGCATCGTTGTATGTTATAAATATCTTTCTCTAATGTTCATACCCACTCACGTTTCTGCCTAGAAACATTCTTTATTCCACAATACTGATTTTTGATCATCTACCATTCTTTAGAATTTTATTTCTTTTTTTTTTTTTTTTTTTTTTTTTTTTT